>CANYBF011240106.1:0-22205 GCA_948192965.1 Dalechampia spathulata | reverse complement strand
AGTGAGAAAATATTTTCTCACTCTCGATTTATGTGTCATCTTACTATCCGTCAGACTGGATTAGAGGATGACGTTCTACGATATTTGGCCAATGTAGGTTGGTCAAATTTTACTTTCTTAAATAACTACTACATTCAGTCTGTAGCTCTAGAGTTCCTACATACTTTTTCACTGTCTACTTCTTATTCCTGCACCTTCAAACTCTTTCATAAGCCCTACACTCTTTCTTCTGCAGAGTTTGATGGCATCTTCAACTTCCACACTGATGGCATTTCTAATGCCAAATCTATAGTATTTGACCGCAATGACTTTTGGAGGGAGATCGCACTCGATACTCCTTTCCGTCCCTCGAGGCTTAAAGCCTTATATCTTAAATCCCCCTCATTCTATTACTGTCATAGACTGATCTCCTATTTGATTTTTGGGAGATCTGAGTCTAATGACACAGTCACTGGCCCTGACCTGATTTTCCTCTATTATATGATCACGGGTACTCATATCCAGTCTAGACATTAGCTTCAGACCTCTTTCCACGAGGTCGGTGTCCAGAAGCAGCCTAGCAGCGCTATTCTTTTCTGTCCTATCATTCACTATATCTGCCAGCAGCTGCATGCCTTTCCAGCTTCTCCACCCACTCCTGGACCAAAAAGTCTCAATCTTGATCTCTTGTTCATTGAGCATTCGATGCTCCTTGAACGTACCTCTAATGATGAGTTTGTCACTCATTCTGAGTATATCTTATGACGACTCGACCACTTACGATCATTGGGTCTTCCTAATGATACTATCTCACTTTACGGATGATGGGCTGTAGAGATTTCTCAGCACATGCAGGTGCTACTTCCAGAAGACATACATGCAAAATGGCTTGACCTATCTGATCCCTCTGATGCTAATGCCACACGCCAAGCGTCTCTGAGCCACAAACGACAGCATCATTTTTAGGGTGGATCATCCTCTTGCTTCAGCTCCTACTAATCCTGCCACTACTACTCCTTCTGTTGCTTATCTGCTAGCTTAGCACTTTATGACACTCACTACTACTCTATTGGGCTTTGAGCAACGTTTTGACCGGGTTGATCAGCAGCTCGCTCAACTCAGTCAGTAGTCAAATACTCTTCATCAACGTTTTGATCAATATATTGCCGACTTCCATGAGTTTCAAATGACTACCGATGCTACTCTCCAGTCCATCAATCTTATGTTAGATCCCTTTATCCTTGCACCGAGTCCTCCTTCACCTTCTCCTAATTCACAATGATTGTTTTTGATGTTGCCAAAGAGGGAGATATGTTTAGGAGATGTTTTAGGAAATAGGGATTTTCATTTTGGGAGATAGATAGTTTTAAACCAATTTATTTTTTATTGTTGGTTTGATCATTGTATTTATCACACTTTTAAGTATATATGATATTGATGATGTTTATTCATTATGTTTGCATTGATTTGATTATGATTTTCTGCTCCTTTATGATTGATTGATTGATTATTGTGTTTGATGGCATCAATTCTAAAACAAAGGGGGAGATTTCTAAAAATTTTCAAATCTAAAATTTTGTGAGTATGATTTTATAATAAATTGATTGTCAACATTACAAAGGGGGAGATTGTTAGACCCAAGATTTTGATGTGTGTGTCACGTGTGAGTCAATTTAAGTTATTTACCATTTTAAAGTTTGTTTTTATGAGTGGTATGGGCGTACCTGTTTTGATATGGGCATACCAATTCGCTTTGTTGTGTGGTATGGGCATACTGGTGACCGTACCAATTTAGTTTTGTTTCCTTGAATTTAATACGAGCGTATTATTGGTTGGTATGGGTGTACCATTGCTCTCAGGAATTTAGTTTGTCAGTAAATTTGCTTTGGTACGAGCGTACCATTGGTTAGTACGATTGTACGGTTGCTCGCAAGGATTTTGTATATCAGTAACATTGTTTTGGTACGAGCGTACCAAACTTACTGCGTTTTATTAAACTGATGTTTTTAAATCGGTACAGGCGTACCATATATGGTACAGCGATAGGCCACTTTCCAGAAAAGCTTTAAAACCCTTTCCAACGGTTTTATTTCTGTACAGAACATATTATTATCATTTTCTAACGGCTAGTTTTTTCTGTGCAAGTTTCTTTTGAGCATTCTACTTCGTTTACAAGTAAGTTTATTTGTTGTATTGTAATTCTAGCTTTGTAAACTCTCTTGTATTGTATTCCCACAACCTACGAGTTAGGTTTTGTAATTATGGGTTGGTGTGAGATTAATGCTTGGGGCATTAAGTTGTAATTGAGAGGAATTGAGAGGTTAATTGCTGTGAGATTGTAATTGTTGTAAAGGTTTAAGTGTGAACCTGAAAATATTAGGGTTAGGATTCAATTGAGGAATCTTTTATTGTATTGATTATATTTGTGATTAGTGAAACCCTAAGTTGAGAACTTAGGAGAAGTGGACATAGGCAAGAGTTAATACCAAACCATTATAAATCACACACGTATTGCCATACTTTTACTATAATTTCAATAAATATAAGTCAAATTATGTTACGTTGAATTTGATATATAATTCATTTAAACATAATAAAAATATATATTATTATGAATTTTATTTATTAAATATATTAAATAATTTTTATGAATTAATCACATCATTTTATATCAAATATATTAAAGTAATTCATATGATATAAAAAATCATTAAAACAAATCATATCAATTTATCACATTAAATTCAAATTTTATAAATATACGAATTTATGATACATTATTTGATTTTAAATTTATTATATTTATGAATAGATATTTGGATGGACCTGAATTGAAACACTTCTCCGCCTAGGAAATTTATTGCAAAGCTAAAGGGAGTATTAAGTCTTAACACTCCAATAATTCCACGCAACAAGAAAATTAAAGATTATTCATAAGTTTGCTACAATGCTTAAATGATTTTTAATATATATATATATATTTATTTATTTATTTATTTATTTATTTATTGGTTTTATTTAATCATATGATTATTTAATGATGTTATTTAAAAGAATAATAAATAATTTAAAGAAAAATAATAATCTGATGAAGAAAAAGAGATATAATTTAATGAAGAAGGAGACAGGAAAACGAAGGCCTGAAAAAGGGCCGAAGGTTCCAGAGAATTGACAGATCGAAGCTCATCGTCCATTGACATAGAAAAAGAAGGTCCATTGCATTTGTATTTGGGAAATTTTGAAAAACTGTTGCATTTTTAAAAAAAACAAAAATTGCAAAAATAATAGATTTTTAAAAATATTTTAAAACAATTTTCTAAATTTATTATAATTATTATACAAACAGTCAATTTTATAAAAAAAATTTAAATAATCATCTATTATTTTTATAATAATTTTTTTACATGATTCGATATCAATTCTATTTCATATTTAATGAATATCAATAAATAAAAAGATTTATTTGTGAAAAGTATTAAACTAAACACTCAATACCCACCAAACATTATGGGAAAGTATGATCATAAAATGACAAGTCTTGGCACAACCCAAAACAAAACATAGTGTTATAAAATAGAGGATGAGCATTAAACCAATCATACCATGTGTTATGAATATGGTCACTATAAGCATTAAAGACATTACAATACCAAATTAAGTTGTTGTTTTTGTTATTTTATCATGGCCTTTTTTGGACATGCTGGAGAATGAAAGTGATTAGAAATTGGCATGAAAAAGGGCAGGCTCATGTGGCATGGAAGATTGCTTGTCAAAACAAACATACCCACCAAATATTATGGAACGGAAAGAAGGTGTTAAGGTTGGGATGGTGGTCCTTCCATTCCATGTTTTTTCATCCCAAGCCAACCCACTCGAAATCGACCCCCAATCCCCAATCCTCACATGAATCGGAACACTTTTAAACCATTTTTAATTCCATTCATAATTATTTTTTGAATTTTATTTAACATTTTAAATTTTTAAATTGAATGCTTTCTTAATATGATATTAAAGTTTTTATGATCAAAAAAAATCAAAAATTTAGTCTATAAAAATTTCAAATATTAACTAATGAAATTTAATATAAAATAGATATGAGTTCGTACGTATTTACACTTCAAACCCAAATGAATATTCACATATAAGGATCTATTACATATATAATTATTCATGAAATTCATTTAACATCTTAAAAATATTTGGGTTAATTTTTTCAAAAAAAATAAATTTTTAAAAATATTTTTTGAAAAAATCCTCATCATAAAATAATATACAGACATATCTTCATTAATGTTATTTTTTAACTGAAATATTAAGACTTTCAACTATTTGGATATATACTTAGTAAAGTAATTCATGCATATTTGTCACGAGAGCCAACACTAACATTTTTAAAGGTTAATATATATTTAATATAAATTTTAAGAAGGTTTGATATAGATTTAATATGAAATATTATTTTTTTTTTATAAAAAAAAATTATTATCTTTATAAAAGCTTTAAAATTATGTAAAATTATTTAAAAATAAAAAGTAAAATCCATCATTTTATTAATTATATTTACATAAATTTCAAGAAAACCAGATGAAAATTTTTGTTATTAAAATTTAAAATTTTTATTATATTATAGGGAATTTTTAAACTATTATTTAATTTTATACTATATCTCCTTAGACTACTATATATATTTTGATCAATATTTAAAATTTTATTATACTACATTAAAAATATGATAAAAAAATTATAAAAATTATAAAAAAATTGAAATTAAATTTGATGAATATGATATAAAAAACAAAAAAAATAGAGGTAGGTTGAAAAATTAAATGGCTAAGAGATATCATAATTGAAAATAGGAATAAAATATTTGTTTATTTATTTATTTCTTTATATATATTGAAGAGTAGAGAAATTCTTAGATGAATCAGGTTCATCACGTAGAATTATGGATCCATTAATAATATAATGATACGTGTTGATTTTTATTAAATGTGAAACATTGATTTGTTGTTATTTATATATTAATAATTAATGATAATTATACACAATTAATATATAAACAATAAATACTTCACATTTAATAAAAATTGACACGTGTCACTATATCATTAATGGATCCATAATCCTACGTGCTGAACCCGGTTCATCCAAAATTTTTTATTGAATAGTAATACGAGGGAGAGGGTATTAAACATTTCATAACGGTGGCGTTGAAGAGTGGACAAGCCTTCTATTAATTCTTATGCAACACACTTCTACATATGAACACTATTTATTGCATTAATACGAAATCAATAAAAATATACAAATTTATTTATTTTCATTCGGACAAATTAAAAATACACTTTCCATTAACTTCACGCACACAATATTTACGTTTTTAATTTAAAGAACAAAATTCTCAGTTTTTAATTTAATTTAATTTATTATTTATATAAAAAAAATTTTAATTAAAAGTAATAAATATCATTAATATTTTATAATTAATTAAAATTGACTTTAACTTTATTTATAGATTAATAATTTTTATGGGTCTCTTTTGGATTTTTTGTAGTCTTTACTTTTGGCAATAAAAGTAAAACTAAGCATCAACTTCAAGTTCATACTTTAATAAAGAACAAAGCATGACAATTCAAAATCATACTAATATTTGGTTGCCAACCCAAAAGACTACTCCCTTCATTTTTGCATCCATACAATGATGCTTCAAATGATTTTCTAAATTTATAAATATAATACTAAGACAAAAAAAAATATTACATAATTTAGTTTGTCAACAAATATATTAATCTAAATATATGATTTACACCTTATTGGAAAATAATTCTTGAAATAACATTTTATTTTTTTTATTATATCAAAAATATTATTTTACTTTTTTAGATTAATAATATGTGTCTTTTGTTATTTTAGGTTGTATAATTAATCTGTGAGTATAACAAATTTAGAGTTAAATTGAATATGTTTAAAATAAATTTAAATCTGATTCAAATTTAACATAAATAACATCATCAGATATTCATTTAAAATGATTAGTTTCTATATGATATGGGTTTATTTAATAAATATTTTATATAATATGAAATTGATATAATTAATTCATAAAAATGATATAAAATTTATATTATATAATTATCATGGGTCATTAAATATGAGATGCTAAACAATGATCTAAGTCAAATTTACTGTTAAATAGTAAAAAGATTGACCATGGAGAAGATGTCAAAGGGGGCTCACAGGCAGGCAGCAAGAAAAGAACAGAAAAGTTGAAAGGAATTGAAAGGTGGAAAATGGAGCCAAACCAATCCAAACCCAGATCCCAATTCAACATGTCTTTCCATTTCCATATTTAAAAATGTTTAATTCTTGATGATAAGCTCTCAAGTTTTTAAAATTTTTAATTTTCAAAATCCATGAAAAACGACACAGAACAGCCTGCGGCTTTTAAGTCCCCCTGACATGAGAACTGACAACATGGTAACCATAGCAAGACAAAATCTTAGCGAACACTCTTTCCCTATATCTAATTATTATTGTTTTTACAAAGTTTAATAACCAGAAATCAAAATCTTTAATATTCAACAACGTGTGAGACAGAGAAAGGTTGAATCTTTTGGATGGGAAAATGATGATGACTGTTAAACGAAATCAGGAAAAGGTTGAATCTTTGTATTGCAGAAGCAGAAGATTGAGGAAGGCAGAAATGGGAAACCGAAGACTTGGGTTCCTTTTGCTTCATTTTAAAGCCTTTGCCCTTCTTCTTACGTATCTCAAATTTACGGGTCAAATGTAATGTTGTTGATATCAATATCAGATAACAATTACTTCTGCAATTTTTCTTTATTCTCCATTTTTATTTTCCTTTGTCTTTCTCTTTCAGTCTTTCTCTTCACTTTTCTTGTCTTTAATTGCTAGAATTTAAAGCAATGAAAGTGCCCGCTTGATTAACCAAAACTGAAATTCACATTTATTTAATACTAGCTCAAGAGACATGCACAGATTTGCTTGTGTCCATTCTCTTCATTAGCAAGTCTTCAATGTTCAGTAATTTAAAGGACTGCGTTCTTCTTCTTCTTCTTCTTTATGTCTTTTAGAGCTCTTTCTCTTGCACAAGATTTCAGCTTCGAGGGTCTAACTTCGATTTCGGGAACTGGGTTTCAGGTAATTAGCAACTTTCTTTTCCTTTCTTGCTATTTGTGTAACTTTATATCAATCATTGAAAGTTGGGAAATGAGTGTGATTATGAGTTGGAATGTTGGGTTGCAAAATAAAGGACAAAAGGAAAAAACGGTCAAGTGGCTTAGAGCATTGGCTGAATAGTTTACTTCGCTTTTGATAAAGTTTATGTTCTTGCTTTAAATCATATCCTGTCTCTTGGTTTTTTTAGTTTATCGTGCATTGTTTGCCACATAGTGAAAGTTATTTCTTTGAAGACCCAAAAAGAAAGAAAGGGTTCTTTCTTTGAATTCATATTCTTGTTCTTTTCTGAAAGTTTAGGAAATTGTGTGGCGGCTTCTGATATGAATTTGAGGAGAATTTGCTTTAGAGATGTCTGTGTTCAGGGGATAATCATTGGCTAGAATTAATAGCTTAATTGCTTTGGTAATTTTGATGCATTTTGAGGGCCGTGTATATTGTTATTAATCTGCAGGAGGAAAAAGATCCGCCTAAGAGCCATATGGTGAAGAGCACTGTGCCAAAGAGTCCTCTGATGGAGACCTCTGTGACCAAAAGTCCCATCCCAAGGAGTCCTCTGCCGAGAAGTCCTCTGCAAAAGAGTCCTCTGCCAAAGAGTCCTCTGCCAAAGAGTCCTCTGCCAAAGAGTCCTGTAATCTATGAAAAATACAAGTCAAGATGTGCTTATGGTTTAATCAGTATGTTCAATTTCAGGCGTCGGCATTCAAGTAAACTGATTTCTGATACTGATAGAAGAAGATTAAGCAGACATTCTGCTTGTAAGGGTACTCTACAAGCTCATGGTAAGGGTTACCTGTCGCTCTTTTTTGTTTTTATGATGCATGATATGTTTAAAGTGCTTCGATTATCGTGACTGTAGGAATTATTAGTTTCTGATTTCAAATAAACTGGAGCTAATTGCACACTTGATAGCATTATTGTCCAATAAATGCAGTCGTTCAGGAGTAGATACCGACATTCATTCTTCATTGTTAGACATGTAATGTTTTTGGTCCCCATTCGCAGGTGATAAAAACATGAAGAATAGGGTAGATTTACGTTCAGATCAACGTATTGATGTAAGTATGCATAAGCCAATTTTATTGTGAAATTAGTCCGATTTTCCAGCCCATTTCCTGGCATGTTTTTCTTTCCCGAATGAGTCTCATTTTGCTGATTAGAAACCTTACTCATTCAGGATGAATTGAATTATAAGACTGCAGCAGTTGTTTCTGGGAATTGTCAACTTGTTCATGACCGATCAAGGAACCAGAGAAAAGCAACCAAGAGTTCCCGGAGGTCTCTTCGTCTACCTGTTTATGGCTGTTATGATGTATCAACTGTGAGGAACACTGATTCTTCTGCTAAAAACTTGGCACCCATATCTTCAAAATCACTAGAATCTGCAGTGGCATCAGAAGTGCTTCCCAACCAAGGGTTATGCCCTGAAAATAAAGCAGACAGGGATCGTAGAAGTACCATTTCCATGCATTATGACCAAGTTAATGAGATAAATCTTCAAGTCAACGTGAATGAAGCAACCGAGGCATTTATAAACAAAAAGTTGATTGATGGAAAACACGTTCGCGGTGATGGAGTTTCTCATCAATCTAAACACTTCTTGGATGCATTACAGATACTGAATTCCAACAAAGACTTGTTCATAAAACTCCTACAAGACCCAAATTCTTTGCTCGTGAAACATATTGAAGACTTGAGGGAGTTGCAGACAAAAGAAGAGCAGGATAATCGTTTTACCAAAGCTGCATCAGAACATGAGAAAAGTAATACAAAAGACAGTAATTTGTCCAAGTCCGAGGAGACAGATGATTGTCAGCCCTTGGAGAATATAGTAGTTTTGAGGCCTAACAGAATCAGTCATGGCTCCCCTCAGGATAGTTACAGATTAACGAATGTTCAGCAGAGTGTTAAACCAGCATTTTTTCCTTTCGAACAAATGAAAAGAAAGTTGATGGGAACTATGGGGATTTCCAGAAAAAAAAAGCAGTTGATGCTGACGGATGGGGCAGCACGTCGCAGGCCTATCCGCGACTCAGAGGAATTCAAAGGATGTGACAAAAGAACAGTTATAGAAATGTTTACTAGAAAATCACCTGACAAAGCCTCACAGAGGATTGCTGACAATGAGCAACTGGAGATGCATAGGAAAACCTCAGACCATCTTTGTTCCAACGTGCGAAATGAGCACAAAAGGATTGCCTCCTCAATTAACAATTCAAACCAATTAGGTAACCTCATCATCATCATTAACTATTATTGTTATGATTGGTTTTTCTAATACATGACTAGTGTAGACATGAAGTTCGTTGAATATTCTGAAGAAATCAGTCCTGCACATGGGATCGGCAAATCAGATGGTTTTCATAAAGATGCTGTTAATCAAAGCAATGAGGCAGTGGATAAATGTGCGGAAAGTGGATCTTTAGATTTTTCAAGACTGGTAAATTTTACTGTACCTTTTAAGCTGCTTATGAAGCTTGGTTTTGTTATTTCTTATCTGTCTCCTCTTTTCAGCTGTTGTTCTTTTATGCAACCTGTTGTCTGTATCCTGACACCATATTTTCTCTTTTCAGGATTCTAATGTGGAGATAAAGACATCCTCATCCGAGTTAGATGATCACTTGTCAAGCCCTTCAAATGTTAGGAATTTCAGAGAATTTGACAGGATTGAAAACAATGCAGAGCAGCCAAGTCCAGTATCTGTTCTTGACCAGTTTTTCACAGACGATATGAGCAGTCCTTCGAACACAGAATCTCAACCTGGTAAATACTGATACGACAGCATCAATGTCTAGTAATTATTATTATTATTATTTTCAGTTGTCTTTTGAGTTTTCATAACTGAAATTATGCAGCACTACCATCAATCCGGCGGCTACAAATTGGTAAAGAGGACGGCTGCTTTACTTCTCTTCAATTTCCTGTGGATCTGAAGCTCAATTCAGATACCTCGACCGAGGAGTACAAATCCATGTTTGAGTTTGTAAGCACAGTATTGCAAGCTTGTGGCTTGAATTGGGACGAACTTGCACGAAAATACCAAATCACTAACCAACTCCTTGATCAATCCGTGTTCAATGGCATAAACGTGTGGCCTAAATCTTGTCACGATCACATGCTCCTCCTTGACTACGTGAATGAAGTCCTCGTAGATATATGCTGGCACAATTTGAGATGTTCGCCTTGGATATCAACCATCAAACCAGGCATTCTGTCAACTATGATCACAGGAAGCATACCTGAGGAAGTGATGAAAAATGTTGACTGGAACCTTCTCTCAGCGCCACCTTTGCAGAGATTGGAGGAAATTACTGAAAGGGATTTGCATGCATCAAGATCATGGATGGATATCCGAGTCGATGCTGAAGATGTTGTGAGTGAGATGGTGGATAGTCTCGTCGAAGAGTTAACGACAGAAATTGCACTCGAATAACCCATCAGAAACAATGATCTACTGCTCATTTACATATCCTGCAAATCATTTATTCATAACTGATATAAATCAGTTGGTCCAATTACTTGTATTGGTGAGAGTACATTTTCAGATGGGATTGGAGTTCTACAGGATTTAGGATAGTGTCATTCGATATGTATAGGGGAAATATGTCTACATGTACAAACAAATGGTTAGTGACATTGCTGAACAAATTCAGAATCAAAAAATTTCTGCACAAACTAAGCTAAAGACGAACGTTAAACTTCAAATGACAATCTGAGTTTCTCTTTGAACATTTTTGGATTTTCCCTTGGCTGGTTTTTCCTGAGCTGCAATGAGGTGTGACAGTTAAATCTGATGGTTGAAGAAGACATCAAGGCTGCCAGAGAGGCACTGTGGGGCTGAAGATCAAGCCAAATTGAGGCTGAAATTGTTGTTCAAAATGACAAGTTGGGTTCGGATAACCTTCATTGTCATCTCGTTGTAATGGAAAAGCCGAGTAAATCGGCATTAAGTGCTTTCATTAACTTGAAAATGGACCCGTTCCTACCTCTGCCACAGTAATTTAGCCAACCATATTTTTCGGGTTGAGAAAATCGAATCTAAACAGATCATATATTTAGCTTGGTTTAGTTTAAAAGTATAACCTTGTCAGTTCAATCTCAAAAGTTAAAAAATATCCATTCATAAATCAAATCAGAAAACAATATTTACATCAATCAAGTAATATATACTTTGTCAAAAATATTTTATAAAATAAATTAAATTGAACTGATCAAATATAAACATTAAATCAAATCAAATCAAAAATTAAATAATTAAAAATAAATAAATTAATCCGAATCCATTCATATATCTTTTTCGGAGTCTAGTAAAAGTTTTGGCCTTACTTGCTGTTCGACCCTCGTATCTTACCATCCATCAGTTTAATCCATTGTTGTCATTATTGAAAATTGTTCATCTTGATCATGACTTGATGCTGTAGTAACACGAGCATTCTATCATAGATGAAGATATGGTGTTAATGGTCTGTGGTCTCCACCATCTTCATCGATGCTGCATAAATTAGTCTCCAAAAATCTTGATTTGGACAGCCACGATGCCATCTTTTTCCCTGTAATCTTTATTCCTGACCCATGCTAGTCTCCTAAGCGTGGTGCTTGGATCTTCATCTTTCCTTAATTGCATATTATAATAATACTTAGTGGTGACAGAATGATTAGGGCCAATTAAGTATGTCATTAACGTTTCTGAATATAGTAGACTAATCAATATTAATGTTGGGTTAAAGTTGTTTCATTGTAGTTCTTTCCCTCTAGCCCCTACCTGAGTGCAGACCTAACCCCCTAGCCTAGCACTTCATTTCTACAGGACAAATCTATTTCCTGGTATAAGAATGTCCGAACAGCAGATATCCTATGAGTACGAGCTTCCAGTGTTGGATTTATCCCACCCTGTTGATATCTCCTCTCTCTATCAAGCCTGTCAGGAGTGGGGCTTCTTCCATGTCACCAATCATGGCATCTCAAAACACTTGTTCGATCAAGTTCATTCCTTGTCAAGGCGAATTTTTGATATTCCTCTGGATTCTAAACTCAAGCTTGGCCCCTCCTCGTCCTTGAAGACTTACACTCCCCGGTTCATAGCCTCTCCTTATTTCGAAAGCCTGCGAGTTTGTGGACCAGATTTCCATGCTTCTGCTAAGAAATCTGCTGACGAATTCTTCAGTCAACAGAACATTGAATTTAGGTGAAATTTCTGCCAATAATTTGTGATTTTTTATTTGTTGTTTTCCTTATGGTTAATTTCTTTTGCTGAGATTTTGATGTTCATTTACATTACATGTATTATTGCCATTCCTCGCTTCCGTTACATAGTGAGATATTACAGGAGTATGGAAACAAGATGATGGAATTATCAAAGAGGATCATAAAGGTGATATTATTGAGTTTGGGAGAAGGTTATGATGACAAGTTTTATACATCAGAGTTCGGAAACTGCCATGGATATTTAAGAATCATAAACTATTCCCCACCAGCGAACGTGGAAGACAAGGAGGTTGAAGGGCTTGGAATGCATACTGACATGAGCTGCATAACAATACTTTACCAGGACGAAAATGGAGGACTTCAGATGAGATCGAAGCAAGGAAAATGGATAGATATACGCCCATGTCAGGATTCGCTTGTAGTAAATATCGGAGATTTGATGGAAGCCTGGAGCAATGGACGTTTAAGATCATCCGAACACAGGGTTATATTGAAGCGGTTTGTGAATCGCCTGTCTCTGGCCTTCTTTTGCTGCTTTGAGGACGAGAAGGTGATCTCGTCACCAGAAGAGATTGTGGGAGAAGGAAACTTGAGAATGTACAAGCCATTTCTATGCCTGGATTATCTAAAATTCAGAGAGAATAACGAGGAAGGTAAGTTTGACAAGATAGGAAATACAGTGAAAGATTTTGCAGGCAGGAAACTTGAAACATTGGAGAGTTACCAGCTGACGAATTCAAATGCTGTAAACTGTTCCAGCTGACGTACTATTTCATTTTTTCTCAACTCG
Organism: Dalechampia spathulata; assembly: GCA_948192965.1. Classification (NCBI taxonomy): domain Eukaryota; kingdom Viridiplantae; phylum Streptophyta; class Magnoliopsida; order Malpighiales; family Euphorbiaceae; genus Dalechampia; species Dalechampia spathulata. The sequence continues at coordinate 9,034 of CANYBF011240106.1, read as the reverse complement.
GTTCCTCCCACAAACTCGAACAATGCCTATTACTATTTGATTTATCATATTCTAATTTACGTTTTTCAGAATTTAGTATGAATACATAGAACGCTTAGAAATTTATAGAATGATACTTCTTTGTCTCGGACAGAAAGCCGAAAAAAGAAACTAGGATTATTATTTTGAAACGAATAAAATAATTTAGTCCATTGTTAAGGGAGCAGGTATTTCTTTTAAGGGAGGTAACTAGTAATAACTAAAAACTCCAAGATCGTTAGCTGTTTAAACAACCATCCATCTCGCCTTTACGAAATACTTAAAAGTACCTATCCAGCAATCTCCGAACAGCTAAATCAAGCGCCTTCCGACTCCGAGATGCTCAATTCTGTGACTGAATTCATGTTCTATCCTAAACCGTTGCCTGCTACTCTACAGTATTTATTGTAGCTAAAACCATGAGACCAGAAAAAGAAAATTACAACTTCTAAAATCAGGTTATTGTCTGCTTATATTGGCCTACTTTAAGTGCAGGAGATGTCTCTTATTCCATGTCCATCGTCTACAAACTGCTTTCAGGTAAAAAATTCTGCCACTGAAATGATGCAGCACTCACCACCCCTCAGTAGCCATATGAACTTCCTTCGTGGCTGAAAAATAATAAAATCTTCAATGCTTCATGGTGACTCTTTGCATGGCTTGTTTGATTGCCTTCGCCGACAGTGTAGCATATGCCTTCTGTTGCAGTTAAATACCAGCATGTTTAGTTCAACGTGTCATAATTAATCGTCGTTTTTACTATCATGGAAGGCAGTTTCACATGGGTATCTGCTTTTCCAAACAAGTTCTAACAATGCTGTAGTTTTAGAGGTTCGAACTTGAAATCTACCGGTTAAACTGACAGGGTGCAGTTTATTCCTTCTAATTGTTTGTTGGTTAATTAATCATTGTTTTTGAAGTGATTGTAATGTTAAAGTTCATACCTTTGATTTGATTGTCAACGAAAGCATCCCATTAACAATGGATGATTGAACTGAGAAAGATTCTAGTTTCAGATGGCTTGCTGCATCCATAATCTCAAGCAATAATCCTTCTCTCCATGAACACTTGATCTTAATCATTACATCTTCATCATTCATCCTGACAATTATATTTTCACCTGAACCTTCTACAGATGTGTTGTTTTCGATCTCGGGTTCCAGTTCATCAATGTCACGGACCTTTCTCTTGTTTATCGATGAGTTCTGTCTGCTACCAGTTTTATTCCTAGCATAGTTATCAGAATTTCCCTCGGTAGCATCTTCACGTTTTCTTCTTGTTTTTACCTGACAGCCCGTGAATCCTCTACATGATTCCAATTCTTCCACCCGTTTTTCCAGCTTTTGCAAGTATTCTATGGTGTTATCTAGAATAGATACTTCATCAACCTGCAGAAACCAGCAAAATTTGGATCTGTTATTTCGTTGCTTATAGCCAAACGAATCACAGGTTCAGAGTTTGAACTTTGGAGTACCTTTTTGATGGAAGGAATTATAGATCTGAGCATCATAAATCTTTCGTTTATCTTTCCTTTGTGTTTCATCTCTGACAATTCATTGCTTGCTCTGATATTGTCTGCTTCAGGTTTCAGAACTCCAACTCTATTGCTGTCGTCTCCGTGGGACTCTAGCAAGCCATGAACATGCCGCCGAGGAACTTGAAACAGAAGTCTTTTCAATACTTTCTGTGAGTTTCCAGCTTTTGATTTCTGGAGATGCATCGATCCTGCGTTCTTCTTCCAGCAGACAAAGCTGGAAATTTTATTACTGTTGCGAAAATGTGGTCTTAAAATTAATGGATAAGAAGTCTTCAAAAGGGAGGAGATAACGCTTTCATTGTCAGGAACAGGAACAGGAACAACTTTTACAGGATCTACAATTGTTTGAGATATGCAGTCACTAGAACTCAGGGAATGATGAACGAAGTTACTGATTTCCTCTTTCATTAATTGCCAGCTATTTACTTGAGAAGCTCCTGCATTGATCCTCTCAACCATAGATGAACCTTCGACAGGTTCATCATCTGAGCTGTTATTCAGGGAAACTCCATCTAATTCTTGACATCCTACAGCTGGGACAAATTTGGCTTGAAGAATCTGATGATCTCTGTCACTTCTGGCACTAGTATTTGCAGTTCCAATGGGGCAGGCAGTCCTTAATAATGATATTTCAACATGATGAACAAGATTTGGGTCCTCCGGAACCTTGAACAAACCAATTCCAAACATGAGCCAAATCGCCATTTCCATTTCTCTGACAACATATCTACATTTGACAGGAAACCTACCAGATGAGTTACACCCAGCTCAATCACACCTCGGAAGAATGGAAAGCATACGACGGTCTGAAGAAACAAGAAAAACCTATCACCATTACTATATTATGCCTATAAAAAAAAGAAGCACCAAGAAAAATGTAAAACTGATACCTGAATAGACGCGCTCTAAGGGTGACGGACGCCAAGAAAAACCCAATACAGAAACAGAACCAAGCGAATGAAAAACGGAAAAAAAATATTCAGTTCCGTTCACCATATGGAGAAATGAAAACTGGATCTTAAGGAAGAAAGAATAGAATGCTACCTTAGCAAGCAGAGAGCGAGAGAAGACTTTGCCATCTGCATGAGGAGCATTGGACAACCAAATAGCTTGGCCATTTGCTAAGCTTCTTCCTGGCAAGCTAATAACAGTTTCAGAGAAAGTATTAACCAAACTGAGCATTCATAAACAAAAAGTAGATAAATTAATAGATTTTGAGTTACCCTTGTCCAATGTTGAACTGGAAAGACATGCAAACCAAGTAATACCATTCTGCATCAGTGAGATCTTCAGGAGATAACGCTGCTGTAAATCTTCTAGCTTGTGAATTTGTTTCGCCTGCTGATAGATACTCATAAAGTTCCCTCAGTTGGTCACTTCTTCCCAAACCAAACTGGTCTGCATTTTGCTCTGCAGATTGAACCGTTTTCCTTGTCTTGATATCTCCATTATAGTAACCATCACACCATTCCAACACCCTGACAAATCACTTGTCACATGGGTCATCTATTTGTCAAACTGGGCAAAACCCGAATTTGCAGCAAAGATTTGCAGCCAAAAAAAAAGCAACAAAAAAGAAAAACACGTTTCCTTGTACGCACCCTGGCAGTCTTGATGAAATGGACCAGAAAATTGCATAGCTCCATTGAATGCTCCTCACAGCAAGAGCAAGCTTTTGCTTGAGATTCTCTGGTATCATTTCATGAGCCATGTTTTAAGCTTAAAACCAATAATCAAACTACTCACCGAATTAATCAGATGAGATCCATTTTGTGCGATGTTCTTTAGATATTGTGTAACAATGACAGAATGGTTATTGGAATGAATGCTTTCTATGAAAACATAGCTCAAAATAGATGCACACGCATGAACCAGATCCACTCCTGCTATAGAAAGGGTTAAAATTTAAAAGTAACTAGAAGCTAGCAGAACTAGTAACACTGGACAAGTAAGAAAGTTACTATACATGAAACGAAAAACTTCCATTTTGATGGAGAACGAAGAAGATAAGTATGGACCCATATAAAGGAATATTTTATTAGATTTTCAGGATTCAGGAAGCTTGTCAAAAGAACATCATTGAAAATAATAACATGAAGAAATCTTTTCACTGGAAAAAGCTGAATGGCACTATGAAGCAATCACTATAAAACTAGAAAAAAAAAAGGGAAAAATGTATCCTTGAATGGCAGCAGGAAAAATGTGGATTCTTTACAACTCTCATAACACAGAAAGAAGAGAAAAGATCTGTTCTTTTTTTAAAACAAAAAAAAAACAGAAAATGATTTGCACTGCACTGCTGAGCAAGGAAAGCAGATTATTATGGGCAAGTTCCCTTCGTGATTATAATACAAGTCTCTTTCTTCCTTCTGTGTTATATCTTTGAAGTTTGTTTTATTGGCTTCCACGGGAACAAAACCAGACACGGCTAAAGACCAACCACTGCTACAGTTTACTTCCTTCAGAGCCAAAAAGAAACCTCCAGAACATGTTTATTGTGTAATCTCCTTCTCCCACAATCATTTTAGAATGAAGTTTATTGCATTCTAAATGGTTAATTACGAATCATTTCATCTAATCTAAAAATTACGTATATGAATACCCATTAATAATATGTTTAGGAATGTCACATATATATATATTGTTTTTACATTGATTAGTATGTAATTATCATTGATCATTAATAGATAAACAATAATTAATAGATAAACAATAATTAATGCATATATTTATGTTATTAATACATTTATGATCTTATGTGATGAATTAGGTTCTAATTTTTTTATATAAAATATATTTTTTAATAATTAAAATTTATAAAAATTAAATTCCAAAGCAAAGTATAATATATGAATAATTACACATTTTTAATACTTTGAGATACATCAAATTCATTACAAATAATTTTCAAATTTTTTAATAAAAAAATTTAGATTTGCATGCATGCATGCATCATTTTAGTATTCAATTCACTAAATTTTATATATGAATATTCACTTTTATGTAGATTTATTCAAAGGATTAGTAAATTGGGTGTTGAATAAAAAAAATTAAATTAAATCAATAAATTTAATTTGGCTTAATTTTTAACATATATCACAATGTCAAACCAACCCTTAACATACATCACAATATAGTCCAGTTGGTACTCGAACGTGGTGTTGGTACCAAGAAGTCACGGTTTGAGTCTTGGCAGCTGCAGTGTAAGAGTAACACCCTCTGGGTGGACTCCTTGTGGGCACCAAGACTTAAATCCCCATCTAAGAGACCACTGAATACCATAATTTACCCTCCCTCACGATACTCGTCGGGTCGAACGGTGAAGTTTGGTACCAACAATGTCAACCATTGCTGACAAAATCAGCTAAGGACAACATCTAGGTCGAAGAGACCCCACAATTTACAAAAGAATCTTTTTTTTTTATTTTTTTAATTATTTTATATTTTGAAATAAAAACAATGGATTTTTGTTGCTGGTCTGATTACTACAAGACAAGCAATAATTAACTTCAACGAAACCCTAAAATTTTCTCTAAATTCAATAGAGGGACCACTATAATATATTTTTTTTTTACTTTTTTATTTCACATTATTTTATAGGTTATATTTATTTTTTATTATTTTTAATTCATTTTAAAAAAATATTTTATTAAGTGACCCTTGTAAAAAATATTTATTTATATTTTAATCATATTTTCAAGCAATTTTAATAAAAACATAAAAAATTAAAATTAAAATATACATAAAATTAAGGATTATGCATGAATTGTAGTTTCGTTTTAATTGTAGAAAATGAAATGAGAGATGGAATTAAATATATAATTACCTTTTGATATATTCGATATTTAAAAATTCTAACATATTTTAAATATTTTATATTTTAAAGTTTAAGATTAATTATAAATATATTTTATAGTTTATAATTATTATTTAATAATGATTTTAGTATAATTAAAAAAATTATATAAATTACCATAATTATCAGATGTTTTAAGAAAATTTATAAAAAATAACGTTTTATGAATTGTTATTTTTTAAAAAAATTATTAATTATTTTTATGAAACTTCAAAAATCATATAATATTTATTTATAAAATTATCCCAATATTCAACCCATTTAATCCAAATTTATAATTATACCTTAATGAAAGAGTATCAAGTTAATTGGGGACTAAAGAATAAAATAATATGGTTTGTAGAAATAATTTTTAAAATAATATGATTTGAAAAATATTTCCTGAAATAATGTAGTAATTTTAATATAAAATTAAATCAATTTTTACAAGTGAAATCCGTAACTCATCATTATTATAAATTATATTAACCAATTTTATATTTTAATAATTATTATAAATTATATTTACTTACAATCATCACGTTATTATTGAGATTAAACTAAAATCGATAGTATTGTTATCGATTTCAGTACAACTCATGCATTATTGACTCGATCTACGAGCCATTGTAATCAATTGTCAGTTTATTGATTTTTTTACACGAGATAATTTTTTAAAATGAAATTGACAGATGAATTGCTGATTTCACTTACAAAAAATTGATTTAATTTTATATCAAAATTATTCCATTATTTCAAAAAATATTTTTCAAATCATATTATTTTTGAGAATTATTTATACAAACTATATTAATTAGAGCAGCAATAAACCAACTTAATTAAGATTTAATTATTGGATTAAGTATTCAGCTTATAATAAGACAACGACGATCTAGTTATTATAGTTACGGAATTTAGGCAGTGGGAAATTATCAAGAAAAGCCAATAATTGTGTAATAATATATCGGTTTTCTTAAAACAAGGTCCAAGTCGGCCATTTTCACTACGTGCCATTAAAGATGAGTAGTTGTCCCTTATGGTCATTTGCATGCTCCTTCCCTTACATGTTAACTATCCTTTAATAGAAATTATTTCATTTTATTAAACTAAATAATATTAATTATTCTTTTATTCACATCTTTCATAATTATCAATTTATTATTATTATTTATTGTTTTAAATGTTTTTTCTTTGTTTATTTTTTTTATTAAATTAAGTATTTGAGATTTATAGAAAGTTAATTTAATTGATAGTTATTATTATTTTTGTAAATTTAAAGTTTTTTAATTATTTTTCTTAGTGATTGTATTAAAGTCTTTACACCACTTCAACTGAAATATGAAAGAGCAGCTAATGTGTAATTTTTTTCATTCTTCAATATAATTATTTTTTTTGATTTTTTATCAAAAAAAAATCCATATTCAAATGTAATTATCAAAAAATAGAGATGAGTATTTTTTAAAATATTTATATGATATAAATAGTATTTATTAAGCTTATCATAAAAATAATATAGTTATTTCCCGTTTATTTCAAGCAAAAAATGTAATAAAATTTGAACTCTAAATTATATTTAATTTTAATAATACTTATGATTTATTTAACTTATATATCATTTCATGTTATCTAAATAATTTAATATGAAATGTATAAAATTAACTTATATAATATATAAGTTAATCGTATTAAATATATCATATTAAATTTAAATTAATCTTAAATTTATTATATTTGTAATTTAATATAATTTAAATATGATTTGTTAATCTAAATTATCATATATTATTTATTTAATATTTTATTTAAAATATTTTAATAAATAGATAATATTATGGATGAAAATGATGATAAAAATGGCAAAAAATGATGAAGATATTGGAAAGCTGCCAGCTGGCATTGAGGATGGTCATAGACCCGAGTATGTAGGGATTGTGGCAGAAGTGGTCCTTTCTTTCGAACATGCTGCTTAATAACGTAAAGAATAATGGATGGGAAAATTCCAAAAACATCCTCATTTTGACGTCTCTTTCAAATTAATGCCGGGTGTGCTCTTTCGTATATTGACACACGTGAAGTTTTTGTTTTTTGCATTTCAATTTCGTTGTCTTTTTATTTCATAAATATGGACTTTATAATGATCTATTTGATATGATTAGATGGTATGTTATGTGTATTAATCTAACATAATATAAAAATAATATAATTAATATGTATAAATAAATTTATAATGATATGGTTTTATGAAAACTTAATCAACAACATAATCTAACATAACCTGATTTATAAATTATATATTAAATGAATTAACAAATCAATCATTTTCTAATTTTTATCATATAAGTCATTACAGATTCAATTATGATAAATTTCAACCCTTTTTTCATATCATGCGAAAGATTATGGTGTTTTAGTCCATACGTTTTGAATGAATGATTATAAATTGTATTTATATAACCTTAATTTATAAATATAATATATTTAAGATTAAAATGAACATGATTAAAATCTTAATCATGTTAAAAATTTAAATATAAATATAATAAAAAAAATCAACAAAATATTGTCAATTATCAAAATTATCCTAAAAGATGAAATTCCTATTAAAACTCAATAATCATGTCCATATTTGAAAATGAAAAAGAATATTAACAATAAATAATGAGAATAAAAATACTTCTATCATGACATATAATTATAAATGTATCAGATTAATTAACTTAACTCATTTAATAGGATCAATTTATATAAGATGATATAAAATAGTAAGATTTTATTAATAAATTACAAATAAATTACTGAATAAAACTCCATATAACATAATCTAAAATATTGATCTCATATACAAAATAGATTAATATATTGAAATATGATATAGCATAAAATTTTTCATATATAAATTCATACATATTTTTAAAAAAAATATATGTTATAATAAGTTAGTAAATATTGTGTTAAATTACCAACCATAATATTGATTTTGAATTTTAAATATTGATTTCTAAATATTCTTAAGCAATCCATTTTTGCTTTCCTCTTTAGTTGCTTTATAATATGTTTATTGCCTTCATTTAATCATTTTACATACATCCAATGTATAAAAATAATTATATTAGTCTCTTCCTTCTATAATTCTATGAGTATATATAATTTATATCATAACTATCATAATATGTATTAATTAAATATATAATTATTGTATTTCATACAGTTAGATAACTAACTTTGTATTAATTTTTTTATAATTAAGTTAAATTCATAGATTAATAATGTAATTACAATACACATTAAAATATCATTATTTTAAGTTGTAAATTTTATGTAGTTGTTGAATATATATATATATATATATATATAAATAATTCATAGTATTAATGAGTAATTTAATTATAAAAAGAATAATATTTATAAACAGTGTCAATAAAAAAATACGATGTTAAATTATTTAATATTTATCATAATAAAAAACTAGCCACATAATAAAAATACATTACAAATATAAGATTATAGTCGGGAACAGTTTGTTTATATACTTTTATATAAATTAAATACAATATTCATAATCGATATTACCACTATCTACAAAATCAATTTATACAGTTTACAAGAAGTATATATTAAGTATATAATGTGCCCGCACGAGCGTA
>CANYBF011239468.1:0-22659 GCA_948192965.1 Dalechampia spathulata | reverse complement strand
AGGAAATATATTATCGATCTTCTAAATGAAACCGGCATGCTTGGATGCAAACCAGCAGACTCGCCAATTGAAAGTAATCATAAATTACAAATGGGAGTTGGTGAGATTGTAGACAAGGAGAGATACCAAAGATTGGTTGGGAAATTGATTTATCTGTCACATACTAGACCAGACATAGCCTATGCGGTTAGTTTGGTAAGTCAATTCATGCATGATCCTTGTCAGAGTCATATGCAAGCAGTTTTTTGTATTATAAGATACTTGAAATCTGAATCAGGAAAAGGGTTATTGTTTGTTAAAATAGATCATCTCCGAATAGAAGCTTTCACAGATGCTGATTGCGCAGGTTCTCCAAATGATAGAAGATCCACAACTGGCTACTGTACTTTTGTAGGTGGAAATTTAGTCACATGGAGAAGTAAAAAGCAAAGTGTTGTCTCAAGATCAAATGTTGAAGCTGAGTATAGAGCTATGGCTCAAGGAGTATGTGAGCTTTTATGGTTGAAAAAGCTTATGGAAGAATTGAAGTTGGGAGACAATGGCAGTTTATCATTGTATTGTGATAATAAAGCTACCATTAGCATAGCTCAAAATCCAGTACAACATGATCGAACGAAGCACATTGAGATTGATAGACACTTTATCAAAGAGAAAGTAGCAAGTGGGATGATGAAACTATTTTATGTAGCATCAGAGAGGCAACTTGCAGATGTGTTCACAAAGGGACTCAGCACAAGAAGCTTCCATACATTAGTGTGCAAGTTGGGCATGCGAGATATATATGCACCAACTTGAGGGGGAGTGTTGACTAAAATAAGGAGTTCATCAGCAAAAATATAGGGTAGAATATTCCTTCCTAATTCTATTCTATTTCCTATTGTATTTGTAGTTTACTTAATTTGTGTTTCCTTAAATTAGTATCAATTCTTTGTGTATAAATAGAGATGTATATTCATGATTTAATAAACAAGTATAGCAGTACATTACTCTAAATTAATATATATGTAATGGAAGAGTAAGAATTCAAAATTCTAAATAGTTATTCTGACTCATTAAAAATTTATGGATACACTTTACAGAAAGCTGACTCATTTTCCAATTCCAACATCATCATCGACTAAAGTAACCTCAAGCTCTGGATAGAATAAAGCTACCAGCCATGATTCTCAAATAACAATATATAGTTGATAGATATTCACCTCATTACGTGCCTCCATGCCTTCAGGATTGTCACCTCGAAAAAAATCAGCAGACTGCAACAACAGGAGTTGTTAAGAAATGCCCAAAAGATTATGAAAAACCACTACATTCTCGTTCCAAATAACATCAAAGTACAGATAATATCAATATGTCAACAATAAATCCCCCCCGCCCCACACACACACGCCCCTACATATAAGGCCCCTTTGAATTACTGAGATAGATCTCATTGTGATTTCTCCTATTTATCTGTTAGTTTTACATGTTTTGGGTGTATCATGGCTGTGCCAAGCAACAAGTTGATGTGATTTTTGGTGATTTTTCCTTTTTTTTTTTGACTAATGTTGTATTGCAACCACTGAAGTAAAGTATCTACTCAACCACAAAATTTCCTCTATAATTGATCATGATGATAACAAAAGCTTCAGTTATATATAAATTCAAGTTATTGAATCAGATCTCAATTTCCAAAGCAGAGCAAAATTTTCTACTCTAGTTATGTCACTTAAACATTATAGCATCTTTTTCATGTGGAATTATATTCTCCAACATAAACAGAATGTGGATAAAAGGAAGCCTAGATGAGTGAAAAAGTTTTTCATAACGTATTTCAGGAACTCAATGGACTAAAGAGATTTTTGGAATGTACAACAATGATCATGTGTCAAATCCAATCTTGCACAAAACCAACCAGTTTGTTGCGTTAAATCTCAATCTAATTCATCTATATATCACTTTACTTGTATCTTTTTCAACACTCCTCCTTGAATGCGATTGACTTGGATCAATCATCATTAGCCAAACATGAACCTACCCTTAGAGGCCCATCACAAACATTTAGACCTATCTTTGAAATTTACGTCCATAGACGAGTCTAAATTCCATTGCTAACACAAATACAGGTCTTGGAACACAAACCCAAAATATGCAGTCATTGGATCATTTTCAGCTTTGATAGCATGTGAAAAACCCATTAGCCAATAACAGTATTGAGCCGAACTCACAACAAGAGTTATATGAATGGTTTGGATTCTATCTTACATTGAACCAATTGAGTTGTGCTAAATTCCAACCTTATATATCATCAATTCACTTCCTCATATATTTCCAAGTGGGATTTACAAACGATAAACTAACTAATCCCAAGCCACTTTTATAGCAAAAACAATGAAACAAATTCTAGGCTGCTTGAGTATACCTGATTAGCTCCATGTTTGAGGCGTCGATACTGTTACAGTTAATGGCAAGAAAATGTCAACTCATTTCTCAAGAGATCTGACAGGACTGGGGGAAAAACATATATGCCAATAATTTAACAAACCTTCCCAACATTGAAATGTTTGGTATCATGACCCAACCAGCGCAGGTACCTAGTCAGTTTCACAGCAGTAAAAGTCTTGCCTCGAGCAGGTAAACCAACCTGGTGAAATAAATATTATTTTTACCAAAGTAACACATGAATACAATCCAACTGAAAAAAGAGATGAATTTTTCAAAATCCAACCGTCAATTTGTTTATAATGAGGGATCTGGGTAAGATTCTCATAATTAAGGGAATGATATAGGATAGACAACAATGTCCAACTTCACTACTCTTTCAATCAAATAGAGGGAGTGAAGAAGACAATACAAATCCCATGACAAGTTCAGATTAAAATTAATGCAGAAGTATACCAAAACAATTGCCAAAAGCTTATCCTCCTTCGGTCCAAGCATCTGGTCAGCTACAGCTGCTGCTGCAACAGCTCCAGCAGCTGCTGGCATTGAATTCTGAAAATATGAAGAAATTAGAGTTAATTCTGTGATGGATAACAGACATAAAGTGCAGAAAATTAAAACAATATAAAGATGGCATGGTCTTCAATAATATGAGACATTATTGCTGCAAACCTTGGTTTCTGTGTCCAGTTTGAGATCAAAAGCAAAGGTGCTTGAACTAGATGATTTTACAAGCCTTGGAGATCCAACCCCCCTGTCCACAAAGAGACCTCTATGGCCATCTTGCTTTTGCAGAGGTGAAAATGTCCCAACGGACTTTGACTCAACCATCCCTGAACCTGAATAAACCTTGGAGGGATCAGGGATACTGACCTCCATCTCCAAGATCAAAATAAATACATGGTTAGATAAAGAAGTAAACCGTAAAGACAAGGATCACTTATATGGTTAAATATTTCTTTACTCATAATGAAATAAATGTAGTAGTTCTGTAATATATATATCAATAAACCTTAAGAGGTGTAGGTCGATCCATTGTAAAACTACCATCCTTATAGGAATATGAAGAACTTCCTGATCCATCGGCAGTGTGGAACCTTGGGTTCTCAGCATTGTTAGCTGCATATACGAGACCTGAGTTTGCAGAAGTTGATGGTGCCGGGATGACATAATGCTCAAGATCTAGCTCCAAAGTAGCTGAGGAGCCATTCTGCTAGATTTGAAAAATATTTTCTATAGTAAATGCATGGTTGTCACCAAAAACTACAACGCATTACTATGATGGGTTCGTAAAACTCCTCTTCCCATCTCATTTACAGAATAACCATTAACATAGCACATCTGATACTAGATATGAAAAAATGGACATAGCAAAAGCAAATAATGTGACAATCTCGAACACCATGTCATAGCATATCAACTAAGAACTCAAGTAACCGAGGACAGATGCATGCAACAAATTCATGCAAACTTTTAGCGAAAATAAGTGTGAAACTAGTCTACGTGTCTGTAATGAATTTGAGTTTTACATGAGAAAATTCTTGAATGGCAGAGAATCAACAAATATATGATTCAACAAAATAAAATGACAAAGAACATGAAATGTAATTAATAGCAAATTACCAACAAAAGGAAATATGATATGTTGTAATAAGCTCAAACAGACCTCAGCTCCAGCAATTGGAGTAGAATTGATAGTGACATCAGGAATCCCACGAACGGTTGAAGGCTGAAGATTCTCCTGATAAGCCCTCCAACTAGCCGCAAGATCAAAGGGTGAAACTCTATCGGCTTTAATAAACACTCGATACTCGAGCACCTCATCACCATTTCTAAAAACAGCCAATCTAGATTCCCCTTGCAATGCTCCTCCGGTAAGAACCCGATTCGGGCCATCCTCCACCACGAAAGGAATGTTGCTGTGCTTAGGCTTCAACAGGAACTTGAAATCCAAAGTTTCTATATTTAAACACCAAACAAACAAATAAAAAAAGCTAAGTAAAATCCACTCCATTATTCAAATTCTCGCATTTTAACACCAAAAATAAAACAAGTGAACATATAAAGAAAATGAAAGAAACCTATCATACCATGATTAGGAGGAACAACAAAGCTTAGTTCCCACATAGAAGCCGACTCGCGTTCCATAGAAAGCTGTTCTTGAAAGAAAAAAAGAAAAGAGTGAAATTGCTGAATTAGTGAATTGGGTGATCAAAGAAAAACTAAAAGAAACAGACGACAAAGTAATTAAAAAATAAAGATTACAGCTTTAGAAGAATCCCAAGAGCCAATAAGAGGAACAGAGCCATAAACATGAGGGATGAGGTCACGTTTTTGCTTATAATTCTCCATTTTAAGAGAAACATAAAGCTGACTGCCTCCTGCTTCTTCTGGGTCCATACTCTCCTCGCTTTCTTGTCCTCCTCCATTAGAATTACCATCTCCATCTTTTGAAGAACCAGTACCCATTTTCTACCTAACAAATCTATCAAACAACAAATTGCACTCCTTGTCTATCTTTTATTCTTTCTTGAATATAAGTTGCAACTCTTGGCCATAAAACATTTGGGTAAGTTGAGATATGCAGCATATATTCTACACTGATGATGCTTGCAGGATTAAATTGGATAATGCAGCGATTTTTGGCAATTTTTTCTGATTTTTTTGCCTTTCCCTGGCTGTTGGTTTTATCGATAGCAACGTTAAAAGCAGAGTGATAAATAGCGTGTGCCTTTTCGTTTAATCGATGGGTCTTTCCACCCAATCCAATCCCACTTCCATGGGCTGGTGGGCCTACACTTCACTGGGAAGTTGGGCCTTTTGCCATCTCACAACAGAGGAATTTACACAACTGCCCTCGTTTTTTAAATATTTTAGGGAAATTTTGAAAAATATAAAAAGATATGGTAAAATTCTCACGCTTTATGAAAAATTGCATAATAATATTTTTGAAGGTTTAGCGTAAGTTTAAAATAAGTTACAGAAAGGATTATTATAGATTTATCGTAAAAAATTATTATTTTTATAAAATCACATAATATTATTATATGATAAAATACCAAGTAAAAATTATCATTTTTATAAATATTTTAAAATTTTAACGCTAACTAAAACTCTTTTTAGTTACATAATTAGCTAAAGAAAATCAAAATGATATTTTTATAATTTGTGTTTTCCATGGTATAGTTTGAGGTATTAATCAAAATTATTTTTTTGTAAAAAGTATTTTTTTTATTATATTAAATTTGTATTATACTTTTTGAAGAGTAATTTATTATTTTTTAGAACATTTTCAAAATTCATTATTTTTATAACACGTGACATTTTTCAAAAGTTCTTTCTTTATAGCTCTATACTTTTTTATATTATTATTATTATGTTAAATCTATATTATATTTTTATCCAACTTTAAATTTATTATTTTTATAAATATCTTTTAAAATTTAATATGTTTATAATATTTTTACGAACATATGATATCAAGGAAAAACTTTTTTTTGTCATTTTTCATCATTGACAATATATAAAAAAATTTATATACAAAGATGATACTTATAATCTTTGTTAAATTTTCAAAGGAATAAACCATTTTGTTAAAGTGAATAATTAACTAATCTATGTTAGTTTTTATAAAGGGTGAACGTATTGAAATTCCAGAATAAGTAGTAACACAAGGCATAATTTATAATAATTCGACATAACACTTTGCCCATGTCCACTTTTTCTAAGTCTCAACTTAGGGTTCCACTAAATCAATACACAAATACAACAATGAATTCTTCAACAAGAATTCAATCCCTAATGTTTTCAAGGCTCACACTTAAACCTTTACAATAATAATCAAACTCACAATATTCAACTCTCAATTACAAGGATAATACCTCAGTATTAATCATACACCAACCCAAGATTATAAATCAAAAGCTTAGAGTTGTGAAAGAGTGAGAATCAAATGCAACCAAGATTTTGTTTTCTAGCAAGTAACTTACTTGAAAATGCTTTTCACAAGTGTATATAAGCTTGACAAAGAGAATAGATTCGTTAGATAGCAATTATTCATAAAATAACGCCATTAGAAAGATTTCAAATCTTTTCTGCAAAACGTGCATATGGTCGTACAAGATCCCATACACTCGTACCGCTTCCTAACATAATACACATTTAGGGCCGAAAAGTTGGTATGGCCGTACCACCAACTTGGTACGCCCGCATGAAGCTTTCGGTAAGTTTTGGCATGTGGTACAACCAATCGATACGGTCGTACAAGCTAATGCACAAAATATGGTATGGTCGTACCCGAACCAGTACACCCATATTGAACACATTTTCACAAGTTAAACCAAAACAGTATTGGTATAATCAACCGTATGCTCGTACCAAGCAAAATACAACAATGGTACGCCCGTACGTGATACCATACACCCGTACCACTATCAATTTCAACATTTTAAAAGAAATAACTTAAATTGATTTTGTGAAATACAATCATCAAAATAATAAGTCTAACAATCTCTCTTTTTTTGATATTGATAATCAATTTAAGTCCAATTTATAAAACATGCTCAAATTATGAATTTTGAAATTCTCCCCCTTTGTTTTAAAATTAATGCAATTAATTTTCAAGTAAAGTAATCAATCACAAAGGGAAATTAACACATATACAAGAGAAATAATCAAATATCATAGATGACAGGGGCAGATCCAGAGCATAATTTTAGAGGGGGCAAATTTACACCCAAAGCATAATTTCAGGGGGGCAAAGTATAATTTTCAGGGGGGCAATTGTAAAAATTTTTAAATTAGTAGGGCAAAATATATATATTAATATAAAAATTTTAAATGAGTGGGGGCAAGTGCCCCCATTGCCGCCACTGTGGATCCACCATTGATAGATGACATCATATGTAATATGTAATCAATGTCAAATAAATACATCAAAAAATTAAAAGTCAACTAAAAGTCAAAGTCAACAAAAATCAACAAACTAATTAAAACTACTAATCCTATCCCTAACTGCATATCTTCCCCTTTATCAATCATATAAAAACATCAAGGAGGAGGTGGGATAAATGGATTAAGTAGGGTGCTGATGGAGTGGAAAGTGGCAGTGGTAGTGGTCTGGAAGTCCTAAAACTATTGAGTATGTTGTAGGAGTCATTGATCCATCCAGTCAATATGACTAGGGGTGTAAACAAGCTGAGTCAAACCGAGTATTGAAGTATTTAGGCTCAGCTCAAACTCAAATTTCTTTTAAATATTAGAGCTTGAACTTGACTCGAGCTTGAATATATGAGGCTCGAGGTTGACTCGAATTCAACTCAAGCTCAACTCATTTATATACTCGATTAAAGCTCGAATCAAGCTTGAAAACAAGTTTGTAAACAAGATCATAACCAAACTTGAAAACAAGCGCGTAACTAAGCTCGAAAACAGGCTCGTAATCAAGCTAAAAAATAGGCTTGTAAATAAGCTTGAAACAGGCTGGTAATCAAGCTTGAAAACAGGCTCATAATTAAGCTCGAAAATAGGCTCGTAATCAAGCTTGAATTATAAGCTTGAAAATAAGTTAAATAGAAATATTCAAACATAAAATCCAATTTACAAACATTCAAACATTAAAATCCAATCTACAAATATTCAAACATTAAATGCCAGCTACAAATATTCAAATATTAAAATGTAAGCTGCAAATATCCATAAAAGTCATATGTAGAATAATTCGAAAAAGTCAAATGCATAATGAACATCAAATTTTCTTGTTGCACTAACAAGGTATGATGAACTCTTTGATCTCTTCATTGACCTACAATACAACAATAATAACATAATAAGAATAAGTTATATAGAGTTATAAATATAATAATTAAAAGTAGTTTTTAAAAATGAAGTTACCTTCTTTTTCCTTTTAATCCCATAGAATGCACGTAACCAATCTTTACCATATAATAAAACTTGAACTGTAGATGCTCCTAATGATGCTCAATATTGATCAATAACTCGACCACCAGCATTAAAGGCAGATTTTAAAGCTACAGTTATGATTGGGATCGATAATAGATCACAAGCCATTTTTGATAATACTCTAAATTTCAAATTATTCATTTTCCATCATTCCAATACATTGAAGTTTAAATCACCCTTACAAATATGAACACCTTCTTCTAAATAAACATCTAAATCAGATTTTGCTTACTCTATTACAAATTCCACATTTCTTATATAATTATAAAAAGCAACTCTTCTTCTAGTTTTTTCTTTTATCGTAAAGCTACTAGAACTCTCTTTTTCACCTTTAATATAAGCATCTTTATTAAGTGTATTAGAAGTTCTATGTGTATAAAGATACTCATCATAAAGAAACCGTAAAGTCTCCTGGACACTGATAATATGATTAATAGAGTCATCTGTTGAATATATCAAAGGAAAACACCACTCTATTAATTGCATCTTATTCCTAGGATCTAAAACAGTTATTATAGATATCAATAAGTTACAATCACCCCAATATTTATCAAATTTTTCTTTCATCTTTGTAACCATTGAGTGCAACAAACCACTTTCTTCAGCATATTTCTTATCTAACAACATCTTGATATTATAAAGCTCAGAAAGAAATAAATTAGATGTTGGATATTCAGTGCCTGCAATAACATTAACCACATTGACTAGATAAATCAATAAATTATCAAATTTTACATAAAATAAATTAAACACAAAATCAAATGAAAGAAAATAAGAGTTGAATTAAAAATCTATTACCTAAAATGATTTTTGTAACTTCATGAAATTCTTTAAGAAAACGATAAACTTTAGTAACTTTTTCTCAATCATCATCATTAGGCAAATCCATATAAGTTGGATCCCTTTATTGGTATCGAGGAAAGACATCCTTGAACTCTAAAACAGTAAAAAGCATGAAATATGTAGCATTACATCGAGTACAATAATCAAGAACAAGACGTTTTGAAGATAACTTCAACTATTTTGCAATTTCTCCAAACATAACAAGACGAGCCTCTGAATTTGTGATATGCTTAACACTTTCTCGGACATTCTTTACTATCTCTCATATCTGTGACAACCCATCTTGCACTAGGAGATTCAATATATGGGCACAACATCTTACATGAAACAACTTTCTAGAAAGTGCAAGTTGATTCTTATAAGAAAGGTTATCTTTAATCATTCGAATAGCAGAATCATTATAAGCAGCATTGTCAACAGTCACAGTCCATACTTTATCTTCAATTTCCCAATCAACTAAACATTTATGCAGCATATCATAAATATTAACCCCAGAATGTGGTGGTGGAACATCACAGAAACTAAGAGTGTGCCTTTATAAATTTCAGTTAGAGTCCATAAAATGACAAGTTACAACCATATATAAAATCTTTTGGTTGCTAGACTTCCATAGATCTATAGTCACACTTACTCTATAAACACTCTTAAGAAATTTAAAAATCTTATTTTTCTCTAACTCATAACTTATCATACAATCATTCTTTATAGTTGCATGACTAACCTTTTGAAAATATAAAGTTACGGTCCTCATCAATAAATTGAATATTTCATACTCTGCAAAAGAAATGGTAACTCTTGAACCATAATCATGTGTGCCATAATCTCCCTTATTCTACCTTGATCATATTTGAAATTTTGCACTGCATTTATAGCTTCTGATTCTGCTATAGTGGTATTAACAGTGATTTCTTTTTGCCCCTTCAATTGTAATGTCCTCTTATGATAACACTTTAAATGTCTAAGAAACTGAGAAGTTGAACTAGTCTTGTTGATGGTGAGTGGATGCTTGCAATGAATGCATTCCTCTTTTTTTGAACCATCAGGAAGAGTAATCTCTTTAAATTTAGATCATGCTTTAGATGTCTTCTTCCTTTCATTAAAAATGGATTTTCTTCTTCATTCTCTTCTACATCTTCTTTATTTGAATTTTAAATATTTTCAGCATTCGTAGTACTACCATCATCTATTGTCTCATTCATTATTAGGCTTGTATGAGAATCTTCTATAGATTGAAAATTAGAAACCTTGTTTAAATTTGACATTTTGCAATTATATAAAAATGAAATAAGTTTAAAATCAAACTAAATAAAACTCAAAGAATAACATTTAAAGTAATTAGAATAGCATATTTAGCATTTAAAGTAATTAGAATACTAATTACAATCTATTTTAAAATTCTACCTTATTTTAATACTTTTTTTAGAAAAATTAGAAAAATATTAATATTAATATTTTTTCAACAGAAATATTTGCCATGTAAATAGAAATATTTGGTTTTAAGATAAATAGTAATTATGTAAATTTATTATTATAATATGACAGTAATGTTTAAAATGATTTTAGCATGAAAAATAATTAACTTTAATAATTCAAAATGAAGTTCATTAATTATAAATGCACCAATTTATCATAATTATTTACATGTGATTATAAAAATTAATAATATCATATCAAAATAAAATCAGATTGATTATTATTAACAAGTAAGCACTTATGTGGCAAACATAAATGAAAGAAATGAAGCACTTATGCGACAAACATACAAAAATACCTTGTAATTCATACAAAAATACCCTCACCATACAAAAATACCCTCACCATATAGAAAACAAAGGAAGCATCAAGAGCCCCCTCCCATTTCATCATATAAGTTGACATCTGTCCCACTAATTCGGCACCTAGTCTTTAATGCCCTTCTATTTTTCCTGTAAATAAATCAATCTCCTGCGGTAGGTTAGCTAGAGGAGCGCCGGAGTCATCACTAAGTCACCACCCCCAAGTGAAAGAGTATTGGTTCATATAGTAACGTTGATGAAGAAGGGCAAGAAGAAGAGGATCATGGCTTCAATTCAAGCCTTGCAAAAAGAAAATCTAACCAAATTAAGTGAAGAATCCAACCACTTCTTTGACAAATTGATTTTGAAGAATGGGATAGATGGGAGCAAGCAAATGAAGCTAGGGATTACATGCCTATAATAACTAAAACAACGTCGTTTTAGTTGTTAAAAATTGAACAATTAAAATGACATCATTTTGGAATTTTATAATAATAATTAAACTATTAAAATAAAATCAAATAAAATTAATTTTTTTAAAAAAATATATAAATAAATATTATAATAAATAAAAAGAATATTATCATAAAAATTATCTCATTCCACTCTATTCTATCACTTATGATTATTTTGGTTATGACCCATTTGCAAAAAGTTGGGATGGTATGATATTTGAATTTGAAAAAAATGAAGTAACATGAAAATTTAATTTCAATCAATTCTAAAATTTTAAGATGAAAGTAGAATTTTATTAATCTCATCTCATGTACATCTTTAGCATTTATTATATTATAAATAATTTAGATTATTTATATATTACTATTAATTTAAATAATATATAATTGAAATAAATTGATAGTTATTTATGATATTAAATCTATTTCAATTTAATACATATATAGTCCATCTTTCTTTCTGTTGGAATCAAATTTATTCTATAAAATAATTCAATTGGGTATGTTTTTAATTCTTCATTTTGATTATATTATAACCAAATAATTATTAATAAAAATTTTAAATTTTTATTATATGTGTCAACTTTATTGTCAAAATGTAGACCAAAGATGCCATATTTACCATGATTTATTGAACAAAAATATCAAATTCAAGTAAAATAAAATACTCATTTTCATACTTAAATCATGGATGTTGTAAAATGTATAATTTTATGTTCAACTCTATATTTCTATAATTTAGCATTCATATATAAAAAAATTATTAATATTATATAATAAAAAAATTATATACAAATAATAAAATGAACGAGCATACAAATGAGCTTATTCACGAGCTCATAAATGAGCTAACTCATGAGCTCATAAATGAATTATTTCACGAGCTCATAAATGAGTTAGTTCACAAGCTCCTAAACGAGTTGGCTCACGAGCTCATAATCGAGTCGACTCATGAGCTCATAAACGAGCCAGCTCACAAGCTCATAAACAAGCCAGCTCATGAGCTTAAATGAATCGAATATCAATGAGCTCAAGCTTGGCTTGCTTACAAAATGAGCTTCAAAATCAAGTTTGAGCTTGACTCGTTTAGCTTAACGAACTAGCTTGAGAGAGCTTTTATCGAGCCGAGTATCAAATAGCTTATGAATAACTTGACTTATTTACACCCTTAAATACGATGCTCGATCCTATCAAGTCTGGTGTTGAGCGCCAGAAACTACCGTGTAATCATGTCTATAACAGATGGTGTAGCAGCAGTAGTAGGATCAGCAGCAGTAGAAGGAGCAACAGTAGAATCAGGAGTAACATCAGAAGAGGATCCGCCCTTAAAATATCTCTGGCATCATCATGAGGGGAATTAGTATGTGCTCAAAGCTCAACAAGAGTATTATCCTCTGGATACTCTATACCCTTGGAAATAGGCACCTGCATGTGTCTACAGACCTTAGCAGCTTTTGCACCATACAATGCCATTGTATCATTAAGAAGTCCCAATGCCAGAAGATGCTCCATGTGTCATTTGATGTACTCGATATGAATGGAGTACTCATTGAAGCAGTTGGGTTCATTGAGCATAAAATGCTCAATGAATGACATATCGAGATTAAGACTAAGAGGTCTATGAGTAGAAGGAGTAGGGGGGAAAGGATTTCAGAAAATGACATATGTGGTGAATGTGTGGTCCAAACAGAATGGCACGACATGGCAAGTTTTGGTTGCCAACGTTGTAGAACTGGTCTTGAAGCCATCAACCAGACTGGATAGGGGTACCCGTGACCATGGAATGAAGAAAAATCAAGTCAAAGCCAGTGATTATATCATTAGACTCTGATTGCCCAAAAATGAGATAGATGATTAGTCTATGACAATAGAGCAGAGCAGGAGATTTAAGATAGGAGGCTTTCAGCCTCGAAGGACGGAAAGGAGTATCGAGTGCGATCTCCTTCCAGAAAGCAGAGCAATCAAAAACTGTAGATTTGGCATTAGCAATGCCATCAGTAGGGAAGTCAAAAATAATATCAAACTTAATTTTGATGAGTCTAAAGTATTTGCAAAAAAGTTTGAATGTACAAGTGTGGGACATGTCAAGTTTAAACGTGTGTAAAAACTCAAAAGAAATAGAATCAATGGACTGATTGTCTAGAAAAGCAAAGTTTGACCAACCAACATTAACCAAAAAATATCTAACGTCAACCTTAAGTCCAATAGTGTGTAGAGTGGAAATGCATGCAAAACGACATGGAGCAAAGTGTTTTTGAGTAAGAATGGCTTAATAGGAGCTAAAAATATAGAAATTAGATAGAGGAGGAGGGTCACTGTTAAACTGAATGCATTTACCCTTATCTTAACTTTAAAACAAAGAGCCACCACGTGTACTACGAGAATTCATTTAGTAAAATTAAGAATTTTTTGAAAAACAAAAATT
The DNA here is from genome assembly GCA_948192965.1 of Dalechampia spathulata. Taxonomy (NCBI): domain Eukaryota; kingdom Viridiplantae; phylum Streptophyta; class Magnoliopsida; order Malpighiales; family Euphorbiaceae; genus Dalechampia; species Dalechampia spathulata. Next base: position 8,782 of record CANYBF011239468.1, on the reverse strand, counting down.
TTTTGAAATTTCGACAGAATTTCAACAAAAATTTGAAAAATCATCAAAAAATTGAAAATTGATGAAACATAATAAAATTTGACACACAGCTCAATAACATAATAAGAAATAATAAACTCTAAAGGACTATACTAACAAAATGATTAAAATAATAGTAAAATCATAAAACAAAATAAGAACTTAAAATGAGTAAAAATAGTGTAAAACCAGAAAAAAAAAACCCTGAGATTTTAAAGGAAACAGACCAAAATTGAGTAGTAGACTCTAGGGGAATGGATTTTCAAGTTGTTTGGGACTGATTTGGGTGAGAAATTAGTCAGAAATCGAAAGAATTGTGAAAGCAACTGTGAGAGAAAAACTAGAAAAATTAGGTTAAAATTAGGTTTTTGAGTTACGTATGGGCGTACCGAATTACGTACAGCCGTACCAATATTATGCCTTTAATACATATAAGCATGCCAATTTTAGTGTATGACCATACCAATGCTTCGATATAATTTAGAATTTTTGAAGAATTAGACATATGGGCGTACCGAATCATGTACAACCGTACAAAGCCTTTTGAAATTTTGCTCATTGAGCGTTTGGGTGTACTCCTTCAGATATACGACCGTATCAAGCATTCGGTAAAAATTGAAATTTTGATATGGATAGCTGTAAGGCGTATGAGTTCTCATACAACCATATGGGCATAAAAAAAAGATTTTGAAAAGGATTTTTAAAGATTTTTCCTAAAATTTCTAGAGTTTAAAATACATTCCTACTTTAAAAATGATCCATCTATCATCCCTAACTCATGCTTAATGAAGTTTAAACGTTCTTCATATAGGGTTTTGTGAAAATATCAATAAGTTGGTGAATTGTATCAATGAATTCTGATACAACCTTCACTTTTTGCACATTATCACGCAAGAAATGATGTCTAATGTCTATATGCTTACTCCCAGAATGCTGTACAGGATTCTTAGATAAATTTATGACACTAGTATTATCACATTTGATAGATGTACATGACACACAAACATTATAATCTCTTAATTGTTGTTGAATCCATAACACTTGAACACAATAATAACCAGCAGATATATATTCAACTTCAGTAGTTGATACAGAAACACAATTTTATTTCTTGTTAAACCAAGAAACCAAACAATTCCGTAGAAAATGGCATGTTCCAGAAGTACTTTTCCTATCTAACACATTTTCAGTAAAGTCAGCGCCAGAAAAAGCAATCAAATCAAATAAAACACCTTTAGGATACTGCAAGCCATAATGCAAAGTACCAATCAAGTATTTAAAGATTTGTTTCATAACATTCAAATGAGATTCCTTAGGTGATGCTTGAAAATAAGCACACATACACACAACAAACATAATATCCAGCCTAAAAGCAGTTAGATAGAGTAAACTACCTATCATACCTCTATACTTTTTTTGATCTACTTGTTTGCCACTTTCATCCAATGAAAGCTTGGTTGTAGTACTCATAGGCGTTTTACTTGCTTTAGCATCATCCATTCCAAATTTCTTCAACATCTCTTGAGTGTACTTGAATTGGTTGATGAAGATTCCATCTTCATATTGCTTAACTTGAAATCCTAAGAAATACTTCAATTCTCCCATCATGCTCATTTCAAATTCTTCGTGCATACACTTAGAGAATTCCTTGCACAACTCTTCATTAGTAGCATTAAATATAATATCATCAACATAAATTTGCATAAGCAAAATGTCATGTTTATAGTTCTTAAAAAAGAGTGTTGTGTCTGCCTTGCCTTTTTCAAAACCATGATCAATAAAAAATGAACTCAATCTATCATACCATGCTCTAGGAGCTTGTTTAAGTCCATACAAAAGCTTTGGTAAGTTTGAAAACATAGTTTGGAAAGTTAAAGTCTTCAAAACTAGGGGGTTGTTCAACATACACTTCTTCTTCAATAAAACTATTTAGAAATGCACTTTTGACATCCATTTGAAATAGTTTGAAATTCATATGAGATGCATATGCTAACAACATCATAATTGATTCTTGCCTAGTAACAGGTGCAAAGGTTTCATCATAGTTTATACCTTCTTCTTGACTATACCTTTATATTACTAATCTAGCCTTATTTCTAGTTATAGCACCATCCTTATCTAACTTATTCCTAAATACCCACCTAGTTCCAATAACAGAAGCATTTCTAGGTTTAGGTACTAAGATCCATACTTTGTTCTTTTCAAATTGATTAAGTTCTTCTTGCATAGTAATAACCCAATCCTCATCATTTAAAGCTTCACTAATGTTCTTTGGTTTTATTTGAGTTATAAATACAAAATTGTTATGAATATCTTTAAAATGAGAATAAGTAGTTACTCGTTTTGATGTTTTACCTATAATTTGCTCCTTAGGGTGTCCCTTTGGAAATTGCCAATCTTTTGGAAGATTGTGTAAGATTTGAGTAATAGCAAGGTGAGGAGGAAGTTCATTATTTTCTTCCTTTTCAATATTTTTTTGAATCACTTCTTGTTGATTTTCATGTGTGAGATTTGAGTAGTAGCGAGGTAAGGAGGAAGCTCATTATTTTCTTCCTTTTCAATATCTTTTAGAATCATTTCTTGTTGATTTTCATGTTCCTTTCTTTATTCCATTAGAATACTTATATCATCATCAACAAGATCCTTACTTGGACCAAGGGGATTAGTTTCATAAAAAATAATATGCATATATTCTTTAATAACCAAAGACCTTTTATTGAAAACCCTATATGATTTACTCGATGCTGCATATCCAAGAAATAAACCTTCATCCGTTTTAGGATCAAATTTTCCAAGATTATCCTTAATGTTTAAAATGTAGCACTTACAACCAAATACTCTAAAGAATGAAATTCTTGGTTTCTACCATTCCATAGCTCATAAGGATTTTTATTCAAAATAGGTCTTAAATGAACTCTATTTGAAACATATCAATCAGTATTAACCACTTCGGCCCACAAGTATGAAGGTAATTGGTACTCATTAAGCATAGTACGTGCCATATCATAAAGAGTTCTATTTTTCCTTTCGACTACCCCATTTTGTTGAGGAGTTCTAGGAGATGAAAAGTTATGATTGATTCCATGCAAATCATAAAATGATTTAAAATTTTCATTTTAAAAATTCTTTCCATGATCACTCTTAATTGATGAAATATAAGATCCTTTTTTCATTTTGCATTCTTTTTATTAAAGTTTGAAAAGCATTGAATGCATCATCTTTATGAGCTATAAATGAAACATAAGTAAATTTAGAGTAATCATCTATCATAACAAATGCATTATGCATGTCTCATAAATCGACAATCCTAGTTGGTCCAAACAAATCCATATGAAGCAATTGAAAGGGTTTAGTTGTTATTACCTTATTCTTTACCTTAGATGCGAACTTTATTTCTTTATCCATTTGACAAGCTCCACATACCTTATCCTTGAGAAATTTGATCTTTAGAAGTACAACCACATGCTCATTCTTTCCAAGATCTCTAATGTTCTCAAAGCTTACATGTTCAAGCCTTCTGTGCCAAAGCATGAATCCTCACTTATAGAAATAAGACACTTAACACTTTTGTTAGTAAAAGATTCTAAATTAAATACATAAATATTTTCAATTCTTTCCCCTTGAAAAATCAACTTGTAATCATATATCCTATAGACAAAGCAACCTTTAGGATCAAAACAACCTTATGACCATTGTCATAAAGTTGACTTATACTTAATAAGTTATGTTTTAACCCTTCAACTACTAAAAACTTTATTAATAGAAAAGTTGGATTTCTTACCAATCTTACCAATTCCAACTACTTTACCTTTGGTATTGTCTCCAAATGTGACATTGCCACCATCCCATTTTTTTAAGTTGGAGAATAAGCTTGAATTTTTGATCATATGCCTTGAGTATCCATTATCAAGGTACCATTTATTCTTACTTATCTTAGATCTCAAGCATACCTATCAAAATAAATACAATTACTTTTTCTTAGGTACTAAAATGTATTTGGGTCCTTGGGGGTTAGAAGTATAAATATCATCACAACTCCAATGCATCTTCCTAATAAAGAATCTACTAATTATATGTCCTTTTCTATTGTAATAATGACAAATGACATTCTTAAACCTTGAATGATTATGAGTGCTCTTTCTTTTAGATGCATGAACATAAATCTTATTGTATGAACATGAACATTTATGAGATTTATTGGACCTAGTTTGAACACCTTTATTTTTAGATTCATTTTCTTTTTGAGTAGAGGTGGAAGCTTTTAAAAACATGGTTCCTTTCGAAGAATAAGAAGGATTATGATCAAAACCAATACCTTCTCTATTACCATTAAGTTTTTGATATTTCAAAATAGAATCAAATTTAATACCCTCTTTTTCAAATTTAGAAAGATTTTCTTTTAATAAATTTCTTTCTTTTGAAATCTTATCATATTCTCTTGTCAAAGATTTATTATCCTTTTCCAAACTTTCAACTTTAGCTTTGTAAGAAACAAGGTCATTTTACAAATCATTTTTCTCTTTTAAAATACATGAAAACTTATTTTTAAGAATTTTGTTTCTCTTGGTTAATTATTCATACTTCTCTAAAAGTGCTTCTAATGCATCATTCTCATCATCATCATCATCATCATCATCATCATCATCATTACTATAATAAGATTGAGAAGATGTAGTTACCTCATCCTTATCATCATCCATGAACACCATGAAGCAAAGATTTGTTGGTCCCTTATCACTAAACGCATCATCATGAGTTTCACTATCATCATCCCAAGTTGCTTTCAAGGCCTTCTTCTTGAATGGCTTGAATGACTTATTGAGTCGAGGACATTCAATCCTTATATGCCCTGGCTTGTTGCATTCATAACAAATTACAGGACCCCTCTTGAATGTATCCTTTTTGTTTTGGTCCTTCCTTGCATCAAATAGCTTCCTAAAGTCCTTCTCAAACTTCTTCTTCTTCATGAGAAGGTTCTTTACTCTTTTTAAAAGGAGGGCAACTTCATCATTGATTTCTCTTTCACTTGTAGAAGAAGAATCATTTTCTTTTAAAGCTTTGAGTGCTATTCCTCTCCTTTTATCTTCTTCAGCTCCTTGCATGAGAGTAATCCCATAAGTAAGAAGCTTTCCAAGTAGTACATTAGTTGATAAAACTAAAAAATCATTTACTTCTTCAATTAAGGTTACTTTAGCCTCTCAATTCTTCTTTGGTAATACTCGTAAGATTTTGTTATTAATGTCTTCGTTTTGATAGATTTTACCCAACTTCATTAGCCCGTTAGTGATCACTATAAGTTGGTTGTACATTTTCGATATGCTCTCATTTAACTTCATTGTGAATAACTCATATTGATGAGTTAAAAGCTGCACTTTCTTGGTTTTAACTTGGTTGGTTCCTTCATGGCGTATCTCCAAGGCATCCCATATTTGTTTAGCCATAATATAATGTAAAACACATCCATATTCTTCACAACTAATAACATAATACAACATGTTTATTGCTTTCTTATTCGTAGCATTAGCCTTGAGTTCTTCTCTAGTCCAAGTTGCCTTGGTCTTAAGAGTTGTGACACCTTTATTAGTGATAGTTAGAGGAGAAAAGTCACATTCTATCAAATCAAATAATTCCACTCTGTAACTTTACAAGAAGACTTCCATTTTATGCTTCTAATAAGGGTAATTTGTGTTACACCCACAGTAGAGACCATAGGAGTTATACATGTATGCGTAGATGAATGGTAGGATTGCATTATGTGTATGGATGTGGATGAATGTATATGGATGGTTTTATGTTTGTGTTTATATGTGTTGCTATGAATTGGAATGTATGTATCTATTTGCTTTGTTGTGTGTCGTCGCCTTATTGAGAAGCTTGCCTTCTCGATTAGATGAGGGACGGCGAGTATTTGTGGTTAGGTATATGTTTGGAAGTGTTGTTAGGCTTAGCATGGATGGTTGTGGCATGTGCTAAGGAGATTAGGCTTGCCAATAGGCATAGGTTGGCCTTTAGGTTGTGGTACGGGCGTATGGCTTAGTCGTATGGTCGTACGAGACAGGGGAACTATAGGGATTTTAGGTCTTGGAGTGCGTACGGGCGTACCAAAGGGTGGTACGGCCGGACGTGAACTCGTAGGAATTTGGGTTTGTCAGGAAAATTGAGGATGTACGGGCGTACCGAATGGGGTACGGGCGTACCGTTGCTCGCAGGAGATTGTGTGCATCATAAGTTTTAGTTCAGTATGGGTGTACCAAGTTCCGTACGGCCGTACGTGACTTAAGTTTGACTTTTTAAGGGTTATGACATAACATTTTCCTTAGGTTTCCTTCCTTTTTCTTAAGAGTAAAACCCTCCTAAACCCTGTCAAACATCCCAGTTCGAGTTCCTAAGCTTCTAAAAGGGGTGGAATCAAGAGGTTAAGCTGGAGACGAGTAGAGACCGGATTACAGGCTTACACTAGAAGTAGCTTGATTGTCAGGTTTGTGCTAGATGATTCTTGTTTGTGCTAGCTTTGTGTATTTTGCCACCTTTGGCTTATTTCTATTGCCTTAAGACTTGAACCAAGTCTAGGCTTGTATTTCTACTTCGTATCCTATTCTTTGATGTGTGCTATGTGGATTCTTATTGTTCTGATGCTTGGATTGATGTTTCCTTTGCTTGATTATATGATGAATGGTCCAAGCTTTCGTATATTAGATGAATTGTTTGTAATGACATACTGACATGCATGGAGATGAACGAGGAATGGATAAGGAGAGAAAAGAAAATGAGTAATGAGGGTAGGGCTCAGCTCTGGGCATACTGGGTCAACAATGAGAATGGGATTCCTACGGGAATCATTAGATAAGTAACCTCCTGAGAAGGGAGATGAGTCTCGAGACCTATAGTAGGATTGAGTGCAGAGCACTCCACAGTTATATGGCCTCCTTCAGGGGATGAGTATCGATACCTATCAGGACCTAGTATGTGCGAAATGAATGTGCACAATTACAGGAAAATAAGAGTGAATGAGGGAAAGAAAGATGAGGGGGATTGCTTGGAGCATTTGCATTTGCATTGCATGAGATGCTAGGTTGCAATGTTCTGATATGATGTTTACGATGAATTGCTATATGATGCATGACTGTTTATATATGTTTCTAGCACCACTGAGTTTATCTCAGCGTTTGTCATTTGATGAATGTAGGTTCAGAGCCCTCGGGTGAGCGTGTAAAGAAGGATTAGAGGTCGTCAGCTGAGACAGACAGATCTCGACTTGGTACGGGACTGCTGCGGCATACTCCATCTCCTCTTCGGTTGTGTAGCTAGTGTGGCAATAGTCGTATATTTATTGTATAGCTTTTGGTGGTATTATGTACGCATTCACTTGTTTGTAAGAATCATAACATATTTTATATATACATCAGTCTCAGAATTGCCTGTTCTTGTATATGGCTAGTGTGTGTGTTGAATTTATCCAAGGTTATTTGCATACCGTGATGCTTCGTCGCACCACCATCATTAAGCTTAGTGACGCGTCCCCATACGACGTCTTCATGATGCATCCTTTGTGGTGTAGGCATCGGTGTTCTTCTGGGGGCCGTTGTCTGTGCTACGGGAGCATGTCCTCATGGGTATGGGCCGGGTGTGACAATTTGTTCCATCAAAGAAGGTGGTCTAGTGTAGGATTGACTTTCAATACCTTGATTTGCCATTGATCTTTAGCTCTATAATGTTAATTCTAATAAAAAAATGAGTACCACACTCTAATACCAAATGAAATCCTAAATTAAGTAGCAACACAAGGCACAATTATAGTGGTTTGGCACAACACTTTGCTTATGTCCACTTTTCTTAAGTCTCAACTTAGGGTTCCACTAAACTAATACACAAATACAATAATGAATTCTTCAATAAGAATTCAATCCCTAGTGTTTTTTAGGCTCACACTCAAACCTTTACAATCACAATATTCAACTCTTAATTATAGAGATAATGCCCCAGCATTAATCACACACTAACCCAAGATTACAAATCAAAAGCTTAGGGTTGTGAAAGAGTGAGAAAGAGAGAGATAGAATCAAATGCATGCAAGATTTTGTTCTCTAGCAAGTAACTTACTTGAAAATGCTTTTCATAAGTGTATATATAACTTCATAACAAGAATAGATTCGTTAGATAGCAATTAGTCATAAAATAGAGTCGTTAGAAAGATTTAAAATCTTTTTGCAAAATGAGCATACGATTATATGAGATCTTGTACGCCTGTACCGCTACCTAAAACACAATACACATTTAGGGCCGAAAGGTTGGTACGGTCGTACCACCAACTTAGTGTCACACCCCCGACCCAACACTCAAGAGATGCGACAAGATCCCATAGCATAACCATCGCTCACCCGTCTCAGGAAAACAACAATTATACTACAAGGGATTTTGACCTTCTAATGCTCGTATAAGAAATCCGAATAAAACATAAAGGATACAAAACAAACCCCTGGATATATATATATACATGGATTCTTATACAATACATTCAGTATACTGCCAATGCTAATACAAAAGAGTCTATGCACAAATATACAATAGAACAGGAGTCCTTCCAGAAGTCCAAGACACGAACCAGCTGCTGTACTTCTAGCCCCGCTGCTCGCCCTCTGAACTTGGACCTACGTTCATCAAATGACAAACGCTGAGAATACATCTCAGTGGTGCTAGGAACACATCATATACCAATCACAGGAATCCCATACCTACAACACACCATCACGCCTACGGCACAACG
>CANYBF011239399.1:0-16732 GCA_948192965.1 Dalechampia spathulata | reverse complement strand
ACGGTATGGTCGTACAAAGGTTGGTACGCCCGTACCAAATGTGGTACGCCCGTACCAAACACAAAAATACTTAGAAAATTGCAAATAACTTAAATTGACTCACACGTGTCATACCAATCAAAACCTAGGGTCTAACAAAATATATATCAAGTATTTAAGTATTTGAAATATATATTTTAAATATTTGAAATTAAAAGTTTAAATTATAAAATTTTTTAATATTAATTTAGAATAATATTTTTTATATTTCAATTATTTTTAATATCAAAATATATTTTCACAAAAACAAAGTATTTTTAACAAAAATAAATTAAATTAAAAAATAAAAATGATGAAGAAAAATTAATTTAAAAATGGAGTACAAAATTTTTTGAAATAAAAAACGATTATGGTAATTTTAAAATTAAAGAAAATAATATTTTTAAGAAAATAGTATTGTATTGGGTGCAGTAAGTAATTGGGTTCGGGTCATAGAATATGGGCTTAGCTCCTCTCTATCCATGTTGATCAAAGCTTTTTTTTTTTTTTTGTAAATTTTGAAAACCGATGGAATAAAAAAATTATATATAACAAAATTTGAGCAAATATTTATAAAAATAAATGTTTAAAATTTTAAGAAAATATAATAAATATTCACTATAAATTCGAAATAAAAATCAAAAACATCGTACATATTCATTAGGTACTAGTACACGTATACTTACATATAATATTTAGAAAACATTTATAATTATTATTAGATAATATATCATATAACATGTTATTAATATTTATTATATGTATAATGTATCAAAAAATATTATTTAAGAATATTGAATGTTTAAAATCAAAAACTTTAAATTTTATTTTAAATATTAATTTAGGAAAATAAATATTTTATGTTCCAATCATTAATAATTTCAAAACATATTTTTATAAAAAAAATATATGTATTATATATTTTAAAAAATAAAATAATGATTTTGAGAGCGAGAAAGTACAAACGGTGGTTTTGTAATTAAAGACAAATATTTGGCCGTATTTATATAAATAATCCGAAGAAAAAATTGATTTTTCGTAATTAAACCAAATTATTGAGATGTTATGAGTAAAGCCTTTGGGCCAGCAATGGTTGTTAAGTAGGCATCCCCACTGCCCACACCCAACCACATATATTAGGATTTCATTAAGGGGTAATTTTTAAAAATACTTAAAAACCGAAAATAATTTTCAAAAATATCGATTTAAAAAAATTATAAAAATAATTTTAATCGAAAAATTGAAACTATTTATTAAATTCTCCTAAGAACTGCGAGCTATTAAAAATTTAAAAGTAATGTTCGTATAATAATTAACAATGATTAATAATCAATTAATTAAAAATAATTGGTTGATAATTTAGTGGGAAATATATGAACGCATGCACCCACATGATAAGTGTTGTGATTACTCAACTATAATTAGTGATCCATAAGATTCATAATTATCAATTTTAAAAAATAATTTAGCTTGGCTTAAAATTAACATTTGTCTTATTTCCATAATTTGGTCCAATTTGCTACTCCCTCTTTCAACTAATTTCATCCACCCTGTCTACCATTCGTTCATTCTCATATTCCCTTATAAGATTTAATAATTATCGTTTATTCCTACATTTAATATATTTGAATGGCCCCTGTCAACCAAACGAAAATGACCCACTTAATTTTGGATTAAACCAAATTAAATATTTTAATAGAATGTGTGTATTTTATTTATAAAATTTAGAACAAAATATCATATAATTCAAATATTTTATTTTTATAAAATTAAAAATTTCATCTAAAAATAATTATTTCAAAGTAAAATTTAAAAATCCTATATATTTTATACTTTTTTTTATTACTTTATTTATACTTGTAAAAGTCATAAATACTTTAAAATAAAAAATATATTACATTTGAGAGTATAATGAAATTTAGAAAAACACTATAAGTATGAATTTTTTATAAAATTTGAATGAGTAAATCGAGAAAATAAATAAATATTGGTAATGATAAATAATTAGGGAAAATGAAGGGCCTGGAATGACAAGAAATTGCAAATGGGACTGTGGATGTAATGTTTTACCAAACATACTTTAATTTAAACATGGTTACTCCTATTATGTCCTGATAACGAAAGCAACTACCAATGATTATGATATTTTTAATCATTGCATGCATGGCCAAATCAGAACATTAACAAACACTATATATGTTTTTTTCACCAATCACCCACATTCTATTTCAAATAACAAATATATGTACGCAATTCTTTACAAAATAATTATTATTGGCTATTTCCACTTTGACTTGTCACTGAATTAACAATATTTTCTCTACAAATTTATTATTATTTTTTTTTAAAATGACTTTCCTCTTGTAAGTGAATTTTGAAAAACTATTTCATAAGCAATAATATTAAATTTCATTAAACTTAAATTTATATATTATTTCCTAAACAAAATATTGATAAATAATTAATTCAAAAGATTATATGAACAAAAAGAATGAAGTTTAATTGTATTTTACATATTTATTTAAAAGTAAAATTCATTTTTATATATAGACACAAATGCATGTGTATGTATGTGTGTGTATGCATAAATTAATTTGTTTAGGAAATTGTAAAAGGTCATTTAATTAATCTTTTAAGAAGATAGGCATATACCATGCAATAGTGATTGAATGATTGAAGGAGGAGGCCCCCTAAGAAAGGTACGTGTTAAATAGAGGAGAAGAAAATGACTTCCATAAAACAAATTTAAATTCAATAAATAAAATAAAAAGCATTAAAAAAGATATTAAACAATGATTTTAAAATAATTGAATTAATGTGAATTATATAGAGAAGAAGGAAAGTGAGGATTAGTTGGAGTTATGAATATAGGAAATATGAATAACAAGAAATAATCATTAAGTATGTTTTTTTTATATTAAAAATAATCATTAATCATTTTATGAATGAGAAATTAGAGATGATGGGTTTTCATTAATCACGAGAATTGTTAGTTCTATCTCATGATTGTTAATAATAAAATATTATTATTACTACTAATTTTATTGAATATAATATAAATTAAAGAATCTAAATTCTCAGGTGAGAGAGAATGACGGCCAAACGAAGCTTCTTTTTTTTATTTTTATTTTCATTTTTCTGCTTTCTCTTGTGGACGAAGAAAATTTCTGAAAGAAAAGGGAAAGGAAATGGGACGACAGGAAGAGAGATGAGTTTAGTAACAGAAAAGCTAATAAACAAGAAGATACTAACCACCGCCGTCCGCACCGCCGCCACCCAGAACCGTATATCGCCATGAATGCTTGTACTTATCATACTAGTTGTCAGCATCAACATTTCTTTCTGTTTCTATTAATTCTATTATTATTACCGTCAGTTTCTGTGTGTTTATCGTCATCATTTTCTTCACCTCTGCAAAAATTTCGGAAAAGAATACTCCACCAGCCACTGTTTCCTGCTAGTCCAATTCCACCACCACAGCCACCGTCTGATGGCGGAGTTGTTCCTGACCAGCCGTTTTTTCCTCAAGTACCAAGTGGCCAAAACCCAGATCAGGCTCAACCGCAACCATCGTCACCATCATCAGAGGCGGCTGATGGTAATGGAAATGTACCGATTCCGACTGCTACACAACCATCTAAACTGTCTAAAAGAGTTGCCATCGCCATTTCTGTTGGTGTTGTTACTCTTGGCATGTTAGCTGGTCTTGCATTTTTTCTATATCGTCGCCACCGTGTGAAAACCCCATTGGAAGCTCAAAAACTCGTCGGCGGCCGAAATGTAAACGCTGGCGAAAATTCTCAAAGATTCAATGAAGAACTAATACTACCTCCATCTGCAGGTCTTCTTTTTATGGGAACTATCCGACCAAATGAAACTATTTCTGATATTTCACCTTATCATAAGCTGAATTCTGTTAAAAGATCTGATCGTTATAGGACGAGTCCTGATTTGCAGCCATTGCCGCCACTACCAAGGCCACCACAACAACCGTGTCGGCGTGATAACGGCGATGAAAATGAAAAATTTTCAGTTTCTTCTTCTGACGTGGAAAGTCAAGGGACTGCTTTTTACACCCCACAAGGGTCATTGATCGGAAATGATGATAGTTATCATACCCCGATAATTGTTTCAGTTAGTAATGGAAATTCGGCCAAGTGCACTAATGGAAATTTTGCCTCCTTTCCTCTTTCTAAAAGGACTTCTCCTAAGACAAGATGCAATCCGGTTTTTTCACCGGAAATGAAACATGTTATTATTCCTGCAATAAAGCAACCCCCTCCCCCTCCTCCTCCTCCTCCACCTCCACCTCCACCTCCACCTCCACCTCCACGCCCACCACCAGTGGCAATGTCGAACCCGAGAAAAACAGGGTCATCAGCAACAATATTCGTTAACGATATACCAAGAAGAAATACAGAGAATTCAAGTTCAGAAGAAAAAACTGACATGGACGAACAAGGAGGAAAACCTAAGCTAAAGCCATTACATTGGGACAAAGTAAGAGCAATTTCAAACCGAGAAACAGTATGGGATCAGCTTCAATCCAGCTCTTTCCAGTAAGTTCTTTTGCCAACTCAATTTTACATGAATTATTAATAGGGGATTTTAGTTTTACCCATTTGCAATGTTTCTTTTATCAGATTAAATGAGGATATGATGGAGAGTTTATTTGGGTGCAACTCAGAGAATTCAGTTCAAAAGGAAGCTTCAACAGCTGGAAGAATCTCTCTTTTGGGTGTTGCAGGGCAAGAAAACAGTGTGTTAGATCCAAAAAAGTCACAAAATATAGCTATCATGTTAAGGGCATTGAATGTTACCCGTGATGAAGTCTCTCAAGCTCTTTTACATGGTAAGTTTATGCTCTTATTATTAAATATTTATGGAGTTCGAGTCCTTTGTATCAGAAGTCTGCCTCGCATACGGTTCTTTCGTACTCGAATTGAAATGCCAGAGTCACGTGGAAACGGATAAAACCCTGAAGATCCTTATATTTTAGGGTGCTAATTAATGTCCTTTTGGTTGCCATAGGAAACCCTGAAAGCTTGGGTGCTGAGCTTCTTGAAACTCTTGTGAGGATGGCTCCAACCAAAGAGGAAGAAATAAGACTACGTGATTATAATGGTGAATCCGCCAAATTAGGTCCTGCAGAAAGATTTCTCAAGGAAATACTTGCTATTCCGTTTGCTTTTAGACGAGTCGAAGCCATGTTATACCGAGCGAATTTCGATACTGAAGTCGCATATCTCAGGAAATCTTTTCAAACCCTTGAGGTAATAAGATCAACTCTTTCCGTTAAACCCAAGTAGTATTCTATTCTGATCAGTTTTGCATCTTTATATCTGCCAGGCAGCAAGTCAGGAACTGAAGAACAGTCGGTTATTCCTGAAACTCCTTGAAGCAGTTCTCAGAACGGGGAACCGGATGAATGTTGGCACCAATCGTGGAGATGCAAAAGCGTTTAAACTCGACACACTCTTAAAACTTGTAGATGTAAAGGGAACAGATGGGAAGACGACATTGCTCCATTTTGTGGTTCAGGAAATTATTAGATCTGAAGGCGCGCATACAGATTCTGAAAATCCGAAAAATCAGGATAGTACGTTGTCCAAGTTTAAGGAGGATCATTTCAGGAAGCAAGAATTGCAGGTTGTGTCAGGATTAAGTAGAGATCTGAGCAATGTCAAGAATGCGGCAGGAATGGATTCTGACGTTCTTGGCAGCTATGTTTCAAAGCTTGAAATGGGGTTGGACAAAATCAGATCTGTTCTGCAATATGAGAAGCCAGACACGGAAGGAAAAATTTTCAGCTCTATGAAGCTGTTTTTAACAGAAGCAGAGGAAGAAATCGATCGAATCAAGGCAGACGAAAGACGGGCTTTATTACTTGTGAAAGAAGCTACAGAATATTTTCATGGGGATGCAGCCAAGGAGGAAGCTCACCCTTTCAGGATTTTCATGGTTGTAAGGGATTTTCTTGCCATATTAGATAATGTATGCAAGGAAGTAGGAAAGTTGCAGGACAAAACTATGGTTGGAGCTGCTCGATCTTTTCGAATACCAACAAATTCATCGTTGCCGGTTCTTGACAGATATGATGCGGGAAAAAACAGAAATTCTGATGAAGAAAGCTCTTCACCTTGAAACCATGTCCATATTCAAACACGCAGACCTTTTTTGTGGTGATTATGAAGGAAAACTCAATTCTTTTAGAGAAGTAATTCTTAGTTTTGTACGAAAAATATCAGAAAGAATTCATTAATAGCCCAAAAAATTACTATGACAGGAAAACTGTTAGCAGGTTTTTTCCAAGCAGGGAACACCCAGAAAGAAGAATGGGCCACTGATAAGTAGTTCCAAGTAAAAATTGGAATAAAAATGGACGAAAAAATACAGGTTTCTTACAGGGCTTGATTTATTTGATATTTAAGTCATACCTTGACAGGTTTTCTTGGTGGTTGGTGCATTATTCTGCTGGGTCCTGACAATTCCTACTGGCTTTGCATGATACGGTAAGATGACAGTGACAGATGTCATATTCATGGTTAAATCATGAGGATGAAATTTGAAATTAGGAAATGATCGAAATCGACATTATCGAACAAGCTAAAACACATTCTGATAAACAAAAGAATATCAGGCAGGGAATGTGGCAGATGCATTTTGTTTTATGAACAGAAGAGAGTGTCGGTGGTAAGATTCTATAAACAATCAAAGCTGCACGGAAAAGTGGCAAATTACAAAGCCTGCTGATCAACCACCCTTTCGCCTTTTTATTAGTGGAGTTATGACGAAATAAAGCAATGTGGCTTTGAGGTCCTTAGGGTCTCATCTTTTGAGCTTTGAGAGCTATCCTTATTAATAAACTCGTACCTGAATTTTTCATTTTAGTATTTGATATATATCCAGCTGTAACAAATATGAAAAATATATAAACTTTATTATTAAATGAGGATGATATGTTTATGTTTATGTATGTGGAGGTGTTGAGATCAGCTCCACCAAATGCACATGCAATGAGCCCACTATCCATATCCCTCTCTGTGTTGGTCGAATGCAATCGAGAAGATAGAATAATGGAAGAAGGTGACTGGGAAAGGAGACTAGAAAACCGGCTGCTACTACTTGTAGGTAAAATTTGAATGACACCGCTGGAAGTGGGCACGCCATATAATGACCCTTCATTCTAAGCTCTCTTTCTTGCACAAGACAAGGGAAGAAAGAAGTCGAGAAGTTGGATTAGAATCTGGATGTTAAGATTTATGGGCCTATTAGTAGACTTGCTGAATACACACGTCACCCCACCCAGATTGGGCTTTCACCTTGTCCTTGAGTTTTTGTTTTAATTTTTTAAGAATTGCATGTTTGCTATAAACCATCTCCAAAAGTAATTTCATACGAATGTTGATTAATGCAGATTTTAATTTGAATTACATTAATTATATATTTATAAAATTAAAAGAATATAAAATATTTGAGAAATATTAGGTTTACCAAATTCTGCCTTTCAATTATAAACTGTAAATTAAAACCATAAAGTAGCATTAAATATTTGTGTAGATATTTAATTTTGAAAAAATTACAGAAATAAAAAGAAAAGGAATCCCAGACGGTCAAAGCTATTGACCATCTTGGTATTAGCAGATAGGGGATCACAGTCAAAAGCTTCTGAGCCCCATTGCACCAACACCTAAGCTTTACCACCTTCTAAAATGTATTTTTTTATAAAAAAAATAATAATAATAAGCATTCTCTATCAATCGACACATTTTATATATTTTAAAATGCAAATTTAAAATCATATAAAAGGGAAAATAATATAAATTATTATAGAGAATTCAAATAAAACTGAAATCTTTTAATATTCATCAGATAACTAAATATCACATCACATTATTATTATTATTATTATTATTATTATTATTATGTTGTTGTTGTTGTAATTATTTGGGAGTGGGCAACTTTGGCTAGAGGAGGAGCGTCTCCTCCTCATTTTTTCTTCTTCTTTAATTCTTCTTATTTTATTATACAAATTATCATATATTTGCGTATTTATATATAAATATTTATTTTTTTTATTTTTTGAAAAAAACAGACTGGAATGGTCCAGCCTTTCACACGTGAAGACGCTCCTGCCTGTAATTATGGTCACGTGCCATATCACCACCATCATCAATGTGTGTGTGTTTGTATATTTTGTTTGGCTTCTATCTTAGTTTCGGCCCCAACCAAACAAATATATATATATATATATATATATGATAACATCAAATCCACCAAATTATAAGAGATGCAGACAATTAATAAAAATTAATTTAATTAGAAGTTAATCCATCATTAATAATATGTTTAAGGCGAGTAAGAGCGTTTCATGAATGTGAAATAGGTGTCGCACCAGCAGATGGTGTGTGAAGGAAACGGTGAGTGATAGGATAGGAATAGGGGAGGGAATTTCTTAATTAGGGTGGAGTGATGTGCAGAGTATACTATGTTATTGTCGGGACTTAAAAACAATGATTATGCATATTCAGTCTACTCTCCGTTTTAAATATTTTCATACATAAAATTACTTTTATGTTATTCTCCTCACTAATTTTATTTTCAATTTTATCATATTTTATAGTTTATTTTTTTCCATTAAAATATTTTTATTAATTTTTTATTAAATATATGATAAAATAATACAAGCAAATTTATTTAAATATATAAAATTTATTATTTAAATTAAAGTTGAATTCTTTCTTTAATTTATATATTTTTATGGGCAATCTCATATTCTTCCCGATCCCTTCCTTCATTCATACCAAGTTGGCTTTACAAATAATATATATTATTTTTTATAGTTTATTATAAAATAACTAGTTAAAATATAAATGGCCACAGTTCCAGAATTGCCCCGATTTTGATCCACAAACCAATGCTTCTATGGTTCAAAGAATTTAAAGTAGATGAACTCCTTCGAGGATGGTTCGGAGCGGTTTTCGGTTTGGTTTCAACCGGCTCCAAACATGTAAGACAAAATAAATAAATTAAATCAATTAAACTCCAGTTCTAGTCGGGAACAACTGAATCCGTGGTTACGAAGCCAGAACCAAACCCGTTTTCTTCGAACAGTTATAGTTCCGGGCCGGTTTTTGTTGGAGGAGTTCCGGGTCAAAAATAAACCCAGATCACCAATCAAAAGAATATTTTATGATTTAACTCGGAGTCGGTTTTCTTTATTTATTTATTTATTCAATTGATTTCGTTTTATAAGCCATCCGATCTGGTTTTATAACTCGGAGCAAGGACTAAGCGACTCCAGCTATATAAATTGGAGTTGATAAAAATTTATCTACATTTTTTAAATAAAAATTATTTAATAAATAAATTAAATTTAAACTAAATAACATTCTATTTATTTCAACTTTAACCTATTAACATGTTTATGAATTATTTATTTATTTACAAATAATTTATTTTTAGATATACATTTTATAAATTTATAATATTATAAATATAAACATGTATTTTAATTTAATATTAATGTATGATTATAAATATTTGTGAGATATTATATTTTTATAAATAATTTTTTAATTTTTAAAATAAAATTATAAATAATTTATTTTATAATTATATTCGTTAGATTTGTTTAAAATTTAGTTAAAACTATATTCAGTAATAGTATTTTATACAATAATCAATATTTTGACTTCATCAAAAAATTAATTTTTAAAAATTATATTATTTAGTAACATTTAAAATAAACTAGTATTTAGAGATTTAAATAACACTTAATGAAAAATTAATTCTTTTTTGTTTAAAGATCTAAAAAGTAGTCAATTAAAAGTTAATAACTATTAAAATAATAATATTATAATTATTAATTTAAAAAATAAATATTTAATTTAAAATATATTAAAAAAATTAAAAAAACTAAATTTAATAAAATTTAATTATAAATAAATCATAATTCTAACTATGATTTAAATTATGTTATTGAAATTAACTTAAAATGATTAAATACTTGAATATTAATTTAAACATACTATTAATTTAAGTTTGAAACAACTCTTAATTTAAATATTTATTTTATTCAAAATAATTTTTTTATTCATGTTCTATAAATTTAAAAATATAACAAATTATATAATTCATATGTATAATTTATGATATGATATGATATATTTAATATAATTAATAAATAAATAATACAATTAATAAGAGATCTTAATAAATAGAAAAAGCACTGCACATTTATTCTAAAAAGATTTTCAGCTAGGATATGTAATAATTAACCAATTAATCAATTAATGCTTATCTTGAGTTGTAGCATGGAAAAGTATCTTTTCACAATTAAATAAATAATTTTCAAAAATATTTTTTAACCTCAAATAGTAGATTAATCATTTAAATTAAGAAAATTCACAATATTAATTAAATTTTTTAATTAAATCAATTATTATTTTTAATTAATAACCATATAATTTATAAATAATTTTAATTAAATAAGAAACCTAATATATTTAAAATCACATTATTCTAAAAAAATAAAATAAAATAAAAAGCTCCATCATCTTAGGGTAAATAATTAAAAAAAATCATAAGCAACAGCCAGAAATTAAATTAAAATAACATGGTGGGTCGGTGATGTATTTTTTATATAAAAATTATGGAATTATCGTAAAAATTAGTTTATATTAATAAATTAATATAAAATTGGTTAGAGTAAAATTATGATAAATAATAAATATTTTAAAATAGAATTTTAATACTATTTGTATTCCAGAAAGTTGAACTGATATAATATTTTTTTAATTAATTATGTATTTTGTAAAAGAACAAAAAAATAAATAAAATTTGAGCTAAAATAGGCAAATTAAGGGCTTTAGAAAGAGTTAATAACCGCTAAATAACGCCTTTCTCCCTCCCGTCTGCTAATTTTGGCGGCACAAACCGCTACTATCTCACTCTTTCCCTCCATTTCTTTCAACTCAGCAACCCACTCACCAGATTCCCACTTCTTTTCCTCTTACTTGATTTCTTCCGTCTTCTATGGTTTAAATATTCCAATCCAACCAATACCCATGTTCTACTTTCACTTGTTTTCTTAGGAAAAGAAAACCACAAGAAGAAGATCCATCTATGGCCGACTTTGATAATCCTAGTTTGTCTAATCTCCTTTGTGAAGAAGATGAAGCTTCTTGTTTTAACAAAAATGATGATTCTCAGCTGAAGTTTGATTCTATTTCTTCTTTTTCTTCTTTCTCCTCTTTTGTTTTGGAGAATGAACTTGATGATGATGATTACTTTGAGAAATTGGTCCAATCGGAAATTGCAAGCTCTGTTTACTCTTCTTCTGCTTCTGCCGCTGCTGCTGATGGTGACGATAATGGGGGTTTTTTCGCCGCTGATTCTACTTGGTTAAAATATGCTCGCTTGAATGCCATTGACTGGATTTTCAATGTTGGTTTTTCAAGATTTGTCCCTTCTTATTCATCCCTTTCTGTAACATTCTCATCATTTTTCTTTAATCTGTTATTTCTTTGCCCTGTTTCTATACAGACAAGATCAATCTTCGGATTTGGGTTTCAGACAGCTTATCTTTCCATCACATACTTCGATCGGTTTCTTTCAAAAAGATCAATCAATGTAAGCAACTAGAAATCACATTTCCACCAATAAAATCTTGTTGGGTATTTGTTATTTCCATGTTTTAATCAAATTCTCTGGATTATACTTATTTTGCAGGATGGAAAATTATGGGCTATAAGATTATTATCAGTTGCATGTTTATCATTAGCAGCAAAAATGGAAGAATGTAAAGTACCAGTTTTATCAGATTTTCCAATGGAAGATTACTGCTTCGAAAATAAAGTAATTCAGAAAATGGAGTTATTGGTTTTGAATACTTTAGAATGGAAATTGGGTTCAATTACTCCATTCTCTTATCTCCATTACTTCATCCATAAAATCTCTGCTCAATCCGGCCCTAAAGAAACCTTCTCTAGAGCTGTGGAATTCGTTCTTTCTGTTATTAAAGGTAAATTTGACTATTTTTCTTGTAAATTTGATTATTTATTTCTGAGTCTAATACTTTATATATGTATATTTTCTGCAGAAATTAATTTATTGGATTATCGACCGTCCATTATTGCCATAGCTGCAGCTTTAGCTGCATTTGATAATCAGTTAACGAGACAAGATTTGGATCTCAAATTGAAACTAATATCATCATCGGATTCTTTAGAAAATGTAAGATTCCTTCCTTTTCTTTTAGTACAAATCTAATTTTTGATTGATTAGATATTAATAAATAATAAAAAATGATTTTGATATTAATACATAAGGAATTTTTATTGATAAGTTTGTTGTGTTTTGGTGTGATATTTCATTACAACAGGAACATATATTTTCCTGTTATATTAAAATGCAGGGAATAGAGACGGGGAAATTGCATACACCAAAACAAGTGATTTCTCCTAATTCATCCTCATCAGGTTCAGTGATTAACATTGGAGCTGCCATTAAAAGAAGACTCACTTACACTGACTCTGATGAAAACTGTCCATCAAAGAAAATCTGTCATCAGCAATAAGCAGTAAATTTTGATCCTATGAGAAGGGAATTGAATTGGGTTCATTCCATTGATTTGATTTAAGGAATTTTTTTGCTTCGTTGCTTTCATCAAAATTGAAGTTAATGGGTACGCATTTTTTGAGCAAAGAAAAAGGTTAAGTAAATAAATAAATAAATAAATAAAATGGGATATATTTTTTTAAAACCAAACTGTAACAAGTAAAGCAGCGGCTGACTGAAGTTCCAAAATGAAAGGTCAAGACAATGCCAAAGAAGCCAGTCAAGATTTATTTATTTATTTTTGTTTTTATTTTGTCTACATTATCATTTATTTGTATTGTTTTATCCTTTTCAAGCTGTATTTCCTTTATCCCTTTATTTTTTCCCTTCTAGAAAAAAGGTAAAATTATGGATAATGTATGTATCCATTTCAATCCCTGGCTTGGGATTTTTCTTACATTTTTGTTCGATTTTATTCATATTTATATTATATCTTTTAATTCATGATACCAATTGATTTAACTTGGTTTTTGATACGTAAAAAAACCAGAAAAATATCGAAGAGATTTTTAAAAATTTGGAAAGTTTTATTTATTTATTTATTTATAATATTTCAGCCACCATGTATGTATGGGTATCATGGCACCTCAACAACTATCAAATTTCTAAAAGGGATATCTAATCTAGCTAAGTCCTACTAACATGCTTTAATTAGATTGCTTAAAAAACACACAAATCCTCCCAGTTTTTAGTGCTTCATGGATTTTGTCATTTTTTTAGAAAATTATTTTAATCAATAAATATATGTAAAAATTCCTTTTTTTTAAAAAAAAATTAAGAGACATTATAATGTTTATAAAATGAAATAAATAATATACAATAATTTTCATTTTAAAATCACAAAAAAATTATTAATACTTTGAGAAGATAAATAATGGATTAAACCACTTCATTAGATGATTAGATATTTTTGGGGGGGTTTTTTTTTTTTTAGTTGCTACCTAACACACACCCACAAAAAGGCCATAGTTTTCACCAATACATGTGAATGCAAATAGCTTATTGCTAGTGTTCCCCCCCCGTTGATAGAAACTCGTAGGACCCAAATCTATGATGATGAAAGACTATGTACCAAGGTTATTGTTTTGGGGATGTATTGGGGAATAATAATAATAATAATAATTATTATTATTATTATAAGAAAATTTGGTGTGATAGGGTCCACGACTTCACCCCCATATGACTTATTTTTGGTCCTAGAAAGGATGTACAAATATAGTCTGGCATTTGTACAAGTAATGTATGTAATGTAGTTGTGCCAGTATTTGCAATTTGTTCCTATTGTAGCAGACAATGATAATATTGTTTGTGGCTTTGTTATGGTGTTATGTTTCACGACTTGTCTCTCTTCTTTTCACCATCTCCACCCCTTTTTTGTTTGAGCAGTTGTAATTCTGTAAACATACATATATAACTCTCCAACCCCTCACTCCCCACGTTGTGGTTATGATTTCGGATCTTTGTTACTATAATATTTTTCATATATCAAATTATTTTATTATCTATAATTTTGTTATATATGCTTATTTTCGTATGAATACATTATCATGTTATTATATTATTTTACTAAAATTCATTTATTCGAGAGAAATTAATAATGATGAATATATATTTAATTCATTCAAGTTAAACGAGAAGGGGTTCGTAATAGGAGGTTTTCAAGCTTGTCATCATTATCCAAAAGCTAGTTCTTAAGTTTATGGGTGTGTAAAACTAAATCGAGAAAAATAATTGTATCAAATTTGTTGATTTTGATTTAATTAGATTTGAAATTTTATATTTTTTTTAAATTTGATTTGATGTAATATTTAAAATTAACAATTTGAAAAAATACAGTAAATAAAAATTAACAATTAAGAGTGATATAAATAAATAAGTATTATAAAGTAGGGGATTTGTAACTTCAGGTGAGAATGATAATATGAGTAATGAAAGTGTTGGTCTAGGAATTTGCATCTTCATTAGTAGTTAAATATTTATATTTAATGTGATGATTTGGAATACAATGCTTAGTTATGATAAGAGAAATCATGATTTCTCTTAATCACATGAAAAAGAACAAAACTAGACTTGACTTCAAAGGAAATGAAAAGTCAGAACATGGGACATAAAAATAAAACTATTTTTTTTTAAAAAAAAATGTGAAACATCATGAAATCAATTGAAGGAAAAAAGGCATGCTTTTCTTCTTGCATGAGAAAAGGAAAAGTGGGAACAATAATCCATGCATGAGTGCTTGATTTCATAAAGCTATGAGATTGTGATCTTACATCTCCACACTTTTCTCTACATGGTTTCATCCCAGTTGAATGAATTTGGATATTATTAAATGAATTTAGCATTTAGATTTTAGTATCTATGACTTATTTATCTAAACTATGAGTTTAATCTCTTGAAAATTTACAATAAACTTGATCACATAATTGAATATAATAGGGTTTGGGTAGTTGGTATTTGCACTCATTACCTATTTTTAAAAATAAATTTATATTTTTTTCATTTTATGAATATATATATATATATATATATATATATAAAATAAATTATTTAATAAAATGAAACTGGATAATAAAAAGGTTAAAATGTGATATATATATTTTTTCCAGAGAGTATTCGATTGTGATGTTTAAATGAGTGAATGGACCACATCATTCACATCAAATATATGGTGAGTACAAGTATGTGTTGTCATGTTGGGTTGAAGTATCATTTCTCTTACTTTGTAAATAAAGGCTTAGGCAATACGGGCAGTCCAAATAGTTAGCACATGGTAATGAATGTTTAGCATATTAACGATGATAAAAAAACAAACAAACTATAGATCAAAGGTATTGACTCTGAATTTGATGCATGTCGCAATTTAAAAATATTAAACTTGGGTTGAATATGAGATAGCTTAATTGAAGGAAAATGAATTGGAATTGGGTAGAGATATGGACAAGTATAGTTGAAGAAAGAAAGGCATGAAGATGTGGGAAGGAACTCAATGTGGCTTGAAAAGCAAGAAAATATAATCAAGGTTGTTGATATGATGAGGGTACATTGTGGGTGGGGGTGTGAGGGGGCAGCCATTAATCCCCTTCTCTATTCCATCCTCGCACTTGTTCTTTTTTAACGACCAACATCCCCACATACTATTCTATCACTCATTTCTCCAAATATGCATTGTTCCCCCCTTTGGACTTACACTCTCTATATATACACCCACACCCACCACCACCTTCATCTTTTTCTATTATTTAATAATATCATTCATATTTCTTTTTGAGTATTCGTACAAAACATATGATTCATATTATTCGATTTTAAAACTGAAATTTCAAAATACATGATTGATGAATGAAAATTTCTTTATCAAATCTTTCAATATATCGATGAACTTATTTTAGTGTAAATTTATTAATTAATGAAAAATTTTTATTTTATTTTAAGCACTGTATCGATGTTGAAATTTATTTAAGTCATACAACTGATTTTTATTCAATAATCTATAAATTAATAATTAAAATTTTTAACTGTATAGATTTTATTTTCATAAATTAATTAATTTTCTTGAATGATTTTTTCCCAGGAATATTAAAATAATGTTAGATAATATTTGTTTTGTTACGCCCGTGTCTAGGACCCTAGTAGTTTGTACGTATGTGTGTACGTATGCAGGATTGCTAGGGTGTATGTATGTATGAATATGGATGTATACGTATATGTATATGTGATTGCTTGCGTATGTGTCGTGTATTTGGTGCTTGTATGTGCGTCGGGAAGACGTATTTGATGTGTATTTGACGTATGCATGTGAATTTCTTTGGCTTGCTTTGTGTGTCGTCACCTTATTGGGAAGCGTGCCTTCTCGGTTGGATGAGGGACGACGAGTAATTGTGCTTAGGTTGGTGCTTGGAAGGGTGGTTTAGAGTGGTTTGAGGGTTGAGGCAGGTTTCGGGTATTAGGCTTTCCAATAGGCAAGATTGTGCTTGATAGGCGTCTGTAACGACTCGTGAAGGGCATCACGACTCGTTACAGAGGGTTTTGTGTGGTTCCTTGGTGGTTTGCTGCTGTAACGACTCGTGCAGGGTCATCACGACTCGTTACAGTA
>CANYBF011239320.1:0-31578 GCA_948192965.1 Dalechampia spathulata | reverse complement strand
ATGGATAGTACCTATCTAATCATTTAAGCTATTATCGATTACACAGTCTCATACCTGCGCAATCTCGAAATCACTCAACTATGCAACCCCATCCTTACACAGTCTCAAGATCCCTCTTTTTCAGGTGTGAGATCAGTTCATTCATGTGCCCCTCCGCCTAGAAGCCTGCCAGGAGCCGCTCCTTGTCCGTGCTCTTTCTGGCACCGGCGATCACTCCCCACCCTCGTCAGCCCCGGGTGTCACATAAATTTCATTGATGTGATTAAAATTTAATTAATATTTTTAAAAAGTTATTATTTATAAAATAAGTATAAATTCGACTATTTTTTATTTTTTTATTGTTTTTCGAAATTCCCATTTTATCATTAATATAAAAATTTACGAACAAGTTAAGGTACAGTTATGGGGCCCACCAGATTGGGGACTGTCCTTGTCTTTATCAGCTTTTTTTTTTCTTTTTCCATTCTTTTTTCTGTTCTTAATCATAATTTATGCTCTCAAAACCCATTTATACACAAATTAAAGTGTATTAGTAAAATATTTATCTATAAAAAAATTTACATTACCACATGAAATAAACAGAATAAATAATATTTTTTATATAATTTTCATTTTACTCATAATATGTAACATAATTTTTAAATGCAATTTTTTTAGTTTTTAGTAAAATAGAATAAAAGAAAAAAATTTTATAGAAAGCTTTCAATTTCAAAAGTACTAATTTACAAAATACAGAGAATGATTCATTTTTAGAAATAATCATATTCATGCAACTCTTTTACATTATATATTTTTCAACTTAAAATAACTAATCTTAATAATTATAATTTTTAAAAATCATAATATTATAACTTAATGATCGAAATACTGATCTTAATATTGATCGTAATGGAGGGAGATCATAACATGATGATGATATGTACAGCACAAATGCAGAGATGGAAAACAGCAACAGCAGCAGCAGTATACAAAAAGTGCCCCCTATTCTGCATTAAAATGTATGGTAAAAGAACGCAACAAAATTTGATGGGTCTGTAATGTCAACATCACATCTGCCATATCTGAATCATCATCATCCTGCTGATGCATGCATGCATTCTGATAACTTTTTCATCTTTCCCGTCCTTCCACACACCAATGAAACAGTACCCTACTGTGATTTTTCTTTTTGGAATCTGTGGGTTGCTTCCTTTCTTCAACTTCAGCATTTCCTCTTCCTCCTTTTCTCTCCATATATACGTATGCGTGCGTATATATGTATGTATGGACAATTTAAGAAGGAGACATGAAAGCATGTGTTCGTGTCTGATCTAAAATGCCAAGGTTTACGTAAGGAGAGAATACAGAAAAGGGAAGGTGGTGGATTCTAATTCCTCGGCTTTGCTTTCTGCATAGTCCACTTTTACACTCTGCATCACCTTTTTTGGGACATACACACATGCACGTCCCGACCCGTGTTAGAGTTAATACGTTAAATATTTCTAGTAGATGATAAATTTATAAGAATAAATTAATAATATTTACATGTAATAATCTAGATTAATTATTTTTAATAAATTAATTTGAAAATTGAATTATAAGTTTGAATAAATGGAGATATAAAACTTGCAATACAATGCAAATCTCTTTAATTGGCATTTCTTAAATAGCTTTTTAATTTTATTTGGATCTATATCAACTCAATGTCCTTTTAGCTTGTCAAGTGATCAAGCAACTTTCTAGATCCCACCTTAAATAAAGGGATGAACAAGCTTTGGTTAAAATTAAAAAAAAAAAAATTGACTCGATTTTAAATTGCGAGCTCGATAAATATTTGATTCGATTATGTTTGAAAAATTAAAATTTTAAATTTAGAAATTAAAATAATAAAAAGTAGTTAAAAAATCAAATTGAACAAATTTTAGCTTGGTTTTAAAACGTTAAAATTGATGCACAACCAATTCAGATTAACAAATTTCAATTCATAAAATAAATAGAAATTCAACCATATTTTTCTTGTTAAATATACGATAATTTAATTTTTTAAATTTACGAGTTATAGTTTATTTTTAATAAGCCGTATTTAATATTAAATCATATACTTGAAGGATTTAATATTTATATATTCCATCCAAACATGGTAGCATATACTTATAAGGTAATGTAATATTCATACATGAAATTCATTAATTTCATATATATTTAAATTAATACAAAAATACAATAATCAATAAATAATAGAAAAGTCCGATGATTAATTGTATCGGTTGGTTTGATTTCATATATTATTGATTCAGAATCTTAAAAAATGATATTATTAAATAAGGAGCATGTATTTTTACAAAACCATAAAAACTTGAAAAATTTTTAAAAATACTTATTTTGAAAAATATTTATAAAAGTAACATAATTTTACGAAAATATTTAAACCAAAAATATTTAATATAGTATTTATAATAAATTATTATATATTTTTTATTCATTAATTTTAGAATTATTATAGGTTTACAATAAATAATTGTTATTTTTATAAAAAAATTTAAAAATCATCCGATCGAAGGAAC
The DNA here is from genome assembly GCA_948192965.1 of Dalechampia spathulata. Classification (NCBI taxonomy): domain Eukaryota; kingdom Viridiplantae; phylum Streptophyta; class Magnoliopsida; order Malpighiales; family Euphorbiaceae; genus Dalechampia; species Dalechampia spathulata. Next base: position 29,035 of record CANYBF011239320.1, on the reverse strand, counting down.
AACGAAATATGAGTTTCAGCCCATTCCAGTGGTATATGGGCCTAAACTCAGTCCAATCCAATAAAAAGCAGAAACCACTATTTTTTTTTAATTTTTTAACTAAAAATTAACAAATGCAATAAACTATATATTTATTTTTTAAATAAAATTTCAATAATTTTATTCAAATATTTATTTAATAAAATTGATTATCCAAATTATTATTTTATTATATTTCATTAAACGATTATTTATATAATATTTTATAAATAAAATATATTTTGATCAATTATTAACTATTTTTCTTACGCTTCACACCATCCCGTCCACGTGTTCATGCTTTTCTGCTCAATAAATAATAATAATAATAATAATAATAAATAAATAAATAATGAAACAGAAACAGAGCAACGGACAGCGCACCATCGTCCTCTCTTCGCATAGACAAAACCAGAGCTCGCCTACAAACAGAGACACACAATCTCTCTACTTCCTGCAGGTTAACCGATCAAAACCCATCCCAAAATCCTTCAAGCTTCTACTAATTTCCTGTTCTGCGTTGATTTTTTTTATATCAGATCTCTCTCGTTTCTTTCATTTTTCATGGGTTGCTTCTGATGTCATCCATGAATTGCACGATTAATTACGACGTTGATTTGATTAATTTTTGGTTTTTATTGATCGTTGTGCGCAGGCAAACATTGGGTTCGTTCTGGGTCTCTGATTTTTTTTTAATGGAGAGAGAATTGGTTGAATTGTTTGAAGCAGCTAAAAAGGCCGCTGATTCTGCTGCTAATGATGGTGTTTCATCTAATGGGCCGGAGGTTGTGCGGTGTGTTGATGCATTGAAGCAGCTTAAGAGCTTTCCTATTAGTTATGATATTTTAGTTTCTACTCAGGTAATTTCCTTTTCTAGATTTCTTCTCTTTGTTATCATGGGGATTGCAATTTACTCTTATGGAATTAGGCTCTTTAACCTTTCCTGTTAAACAGTTAAAAATGCAATGCTTTCTCTCATTTTGAGCAAGGAATCTTTACATTGCGCTCATGGTATTGTAACTTGACGGTTTAACAAGTACAATAACATATTTGGATGTTTCCGTGCTGTTTTGTTCCTTTATCTCGTTGGAATCATCAGGTTGATGAGTTACCGAATGCTGAAACTTGTGAGGTATAGTTCCAGTTGGTTTTCTCGACAGTTTGCCGGCACATTCTGGCTACTTTGTGGCGGCCAAAAACTGAACCTTGTTAGCTTTTTCTGTCATTATTGCGTTAAAAATTAAGTGGATATTTAGTTATTGAATTGATATGATGAGAGTAATAGAAATGGGAATGGCATGGAGCTTACATGGTCGATAGCTTTGGAACAAACGATGTCCAAAATTGAGTAGATATAGTCACTTGGGTGGATCACCCTTACCGATTATATGATATTTTTATGGTTAGCAACATGAGATTTTCTGACAAGTGACGCTTTACCATAGATTTGTCTCAGGAAACATGATACTTTTCGTATACATTGCTCTAATATCAATTATTTCGGTTGTTTGTGCTATCTTGTGTGATGGTAGTATTGTGCAAATACAGGGTCAGGTGCAGCAGCATCAAACCAGATAATCCTTGCAAATGTTCTTAACATACAATTAATCTGGATGCCATTTTATCTGCCCATTTGATATTTTAAGTTGATTTAACCTTTTGACTTCTCACAGCCTGTTGTTTTCTTTAAATGTCTTGTAACTCTCATTAATTTCTTGTTTGAATTTACTTGCTGCTTCCTTTATCATGTATTATAGTGTTTGCTTTGATGCACTTAGTGGGTCTTTTGATTATAAGGAGGCTTTCTCTTAATATTTCAGGTTGGGAAACGGCTTCGACCTCTCACCAAGCATCCCAGGGAAAAGATCCAAAGTGTGGCATCCGACTTGCTGGACATCTGGAAAAAGATAGTCATCGATGAGACAGCTAAGAAGAAGAATGGTACCGTTGATAATAAAAATTCAGATATCTCAAAGGTAGAGGTGGTCAAAGTGGAGAAGGTTCAAAAAGCAAGCTCAGTAAAGGTTGAAAAACTTGATGGCGAAGGGACCATGAAGGCCGGAAGGATCAATCAGGAAGGGATTGTCAAGGTTGACAAGATATCCAAAGAGAAACAACAAGCTTCTAATGTGAAAAATTCATCACAAGTCCCTGTTGCTCCACCAAAGTTGACTGCACTGGTGAAATGCAACGATGCTTTGCGAGATAAAATCCGTGAACTACTTGTGGAGGCCTTATCTAAAGTTCCGAGTGAAGCTGATGAGGGAGGCAAGGAAAGTATTATCAATTGTGATCCAATCCGAGTTGCCGTTTCTGTAGAATCTGCAATGTTTCAAAAGTTGGGTCGATCTAATGGAGCACACAAGCTCAAATACAGATCAATAATGTTCAACCTGAAGGACCAGAAGAACCCTGATTTGAGGAGGAAGGTTCTTCTGGGAGAGGTTGAACCAGAGAGGCTCATCTCTATGAGCCCTGAAGAAATGGCAAGTAAACAAAGACAAGAGGAAAATAAGCAAATTAAAGAAAAAGCATTGTTCGAGTGTGAGCGTGGTGGTGCTGCCACAGCCTCAACCGATCAGTTTAAGTGTGGCCGTTGTGGTCAGCGGAAATGCACATATTATCAGATGCAGACCAGGAGTGCAGATGAACCTATGACAACTTACGTGACATGTGTAAACTGCAATCATCACTGGAAATTCTGCTAATCCAAGGTAAGACTGCCATTCTGTAGAACAAATATGGAGTTGGTTATGTGGGGAGGTCCGATTCATTTATAACGAACCGTGATCTTTTGACCTGGTCGAATAAATCTTTCATTTGATTGCTTCTTCTAATGTAGGAATATCGATCCGCTTTCCATTTCATTTCAAATTTCTGTTTGGAGTTTTTGTTAGCTTCTTTATATGATGGTTGTAGAGAACAACTAGCACCGGGAAGACTCCGGTCTCGATGTTTTCCCTGAGCAGCCTTATATCTCAAGCTGGAGTTAGAATTAGGCAGGTTAGTGAAAGACAGGTGGGAAAGACGGATGCTGTTCGTATCCTGGAAATGTTTTTCCTGAGCTGCCTGATCGCCAGCGGCAACGACTATGAATCTAGACGTGTTCTATTCCTGTCAAATACATTTTGGCTTATTCCATTTTTCTGCGAGGGAACAATCGTAAAATAATCCATTCAACATCAAGTCAATGATGAGGATTCTCGACCAAGAAAAGCTAACACACGATACTGTAAAAAGAAAGCAAAAGGAAATCTATCATTCCATCAAATAATCAAAGCAATAGCAGCGGCTATTGTGGAATTTCTTGAAGCCAGAGAGGAGCATCAGTAATCATTTTTACTATTTGCTTTTCCAGAATTCTACAATGAAATACTGTAGAAAGAAGAAAACAATGGCAAAGTAAAGAATACGAAAAATCATTTGACCACCACCATCTGTGAAGAAATGGAGTTGGAACCACAACTTGAACTCGCACTCAAGCACGGGCTCTGTAATCCACTGCCACTGACAGACGCCTCCAAATCTTCATCATCTTTCATTCCCTGCATATATCACCAGGGATGAGCCGAACTGGGATTGAAAAATCAAATCAAATCAAACAGATGGTATTCGACTCCTTTCCTTTCTTAGTTGACAGTTGACTTAGATGATGACTAAATTTTGAACATGAAACCAAAGAGAAGTTGATTACCTGCCAATTCACTGGGGAGTTTTTCTTGTCATGTTCTTTCTCTCTTAGTGATCTCATTGGAGAAATTTTCTGAAAAAGAAAGAAGACAAGTGTTTATATTAATCATTTGTGTTCTGTGCGAGAGTGTGACTGAAGATGAGAAAAAAGGAATGAACTTTGGAGGTCAAGAATTAATGTACCAAAGAAGAGGATTGAATCTCCTTCAATCGAAAGAGTCTATCAACTTCAATCTCAAGCTTCTTTTGAACTTCACATCTCTCCAACATTTCTTCCATTTTCAAATCCAATAATCTCTCTCTCTCATTCAACATTTTCTCAGTTTTCTCCTTCTCCACTTTCAATCTCTCCACCTTCTTCCTAATGGCGCTCAGTTCCTCCGCCAAGGACGCATCCAACGGCTCAATCACAGGCTTTTTGGGGGTCACACACATGGGTTGCTGCTGCTGTTGCTTCTGTTGTTGGCGGTGGTGATTCTCCTTGTTGAAATCACTGGCTAATGGGATCGGCTTCAGAACATGAATCTGGGTCAACGGGTTAGAAATGGTGAGCAAATTCTTGGGTTGAAGAGGTTTACGGTCAGATTTAGGACGGGATTGTTTACCGTCTCCAGTGACCGGAGATTGATGCATTACTGTATTATTGTTTCAGCTTAGGGATTGAAGACTTTATAAATTTTCTTCCTGGGCGAGAAAATTAGAGAGTGAAGAAGAAGAAGAAATAGGTGAGAAAGCGAAGAAAAGAGAGCTGCCGAGAGAGGCCTTTTTTAAATTTGAATGGAGCAGGCGCTAACGGCTATTTATTAATATAATTTCTTTTTTTCTTTTTTTTTCTGTTCCTAATTATTATTATTTTCATAAATAAATTATTTCATTTTTTAAAATCATTTCCATGATTACTTTTTCAGAACTATTTTCATAAAAAAATATCTATTTATCCAATTTTCTAAACGAGCATTTTAATTAAAAAAATTGAAAAAAACTTCTCATAATATAATTTTAATAATGTTTAATTGTTTGATTTGGTTAAAATATTTTTTTAAATTTATATTATTGGATAATAATATATAATTTATAGAATAAGAAAAAAGAGATATAAATAGAAGAAAATTCAAATATTTATTAGCTCGTTAAAATGGGAATGTTTGGGATTGTGTTTTGGTAAGTTAAAAACTTTGTCTATCAACTTTGTGCTGAAGCAATCAACAAGCCCGTCTAGCTCAGTCGGTAGAGCGCAAGGCTCTTAACCTTGTGGTCGTGGGTTCGAGCCCCACGGTGGGCGTTTTAGATGCAATAATTTAAGTTTTTTTTATGAAAAAGGTATGATTATAAAAAAAAATATTTTGAAAACGCCGCAAAGAAACGCGTGGGGCCGTCTCCTCCTTCTGCTGGCCAACTCAGCAATACGCTTGACTATCGATTCTCATAATTTCAACTAAACAGGAAATAATAATAATAATAAATAAATTCGTTGTTCATTCTGTTCTTCTATTGGATTTCCTAAATTTCTTCAAGACTATTAGTCTGAATCTTTATTTACTTGTTTTTCTGGATTTGGGTTTTGGGATTTTTCCCGTTTTGCTTATCTTGATTCTTTCAAAGTTGAAGTCTTTGCACTCGATTTTGTAGTTGATGCGAGCTCAGAAACTCAGATCTTTGATCTTTTATAGACTCCAGTGTTGGATTTGGATAAAGGGTTGTTGATATTTCTGTAAATTGTCAAGTTTGAAATCCATAGCGGACATGGGTAAGGATTTTCTTGCTTCTCTTTTCACCGTACTTTGCTTATCTTCTTCTCTTTTCACCGTACTTTGCTTATCTTCTGCAATTGTTCCCGTCTTTGCACAGCAGGATTATGTTCCCACTGACAAAATCCTGTTAGATTGCGGGGCAACTTCTGATGATCCTGATAATGATGGCCAGAAATGGACTTCTGATAAGAATTCCAAGTTCTTGTTACCTTCCTCCAATTCCACCATATCTCCCGCCGCTACTCAAGACCCATCTGTTTCCCAAGTCCCTTTCATGACAGCTCGTGTTTTTCGTTCAAATTTTACCTATACTTTCCCTTTGTTGTCATCTGGTCGGAAATTCGTTCGTTTGTATTTCTATCCTGCTTCTTACAGCGGGCTTAATCCCTCGGATGCCTTGTTTTCAGTCACTGCTGGATCTTATACCCTTCTCAAAAACTTCAGCGTTTCTCAAATAACACAAGCATTGAATTTTGCTTATGTTATTAAGGAGTATTCTATCAATGTAGATGGTGATTCTTTGAACTTAACTTTCATTCCATCTTCCAATCCTTCAAAGTCTTATGCTTTTGTAAATGGGATTGAAATTGTTTCCATGCCTGACATTTATGGCAGTACTGATGGAACTTTACTGTTATTGGGCAATGGTTCTCCTCTTTATATAGATAATAATACTGCACTTGAAAATGTATGTCGAATTAATGTTGGTGGTAAGTTTATTTCATCTTCTGGAGATACTGGCATGCTAAGGTCCTGGTTTGATGACCAGCCATACATTTATGGAGCTGCCATTGGTGTTCCGGAGATGGCCAATCCGAATATGACGATAAAAGATCCTGTGCCACCTTATCTTGCTCCGAAGGATGTCTATTCTACTGCTAGATCAATGGGGCCGGCTGTTTATGTGAATTTGAACTACAATTTGACTTGGATTTTCAGTGTAGATACTGGTTTCAATTATTTGGTTAGATTGCATTTCTGTGAAATTGCTTCGAATATAACCAGGATTAATCAGAGAGTGTTCACCATTTTCATCAATAATCAAACTGCTAATGATCAAGTTGATGTGGTTGGCTGGGCCGATAGGCGCAATGGAGTTCCGGTGCATAAGGATTATGCTGTGCTTGTTATTGGTGACGGCCCTCAGCAGGATCTATGGCTGGCAATTCATCCGAATACGGATTCGGCTTTGAAATCCCAGTATTATGACGCTCTCTTGAATGGAGTGGAGATATTTAAACTTAGCAAAGCTGATGGTAATCTTGCAGGGCCTAATCCGTTGCCTCTTCTCAAACCAGAAAGGATCGACCCATATGTTAGACCATCATTTGGATCTAGCCACTGGAAGAACCAGAAAGCAATTATAGCTGGAGGTGTAAGTGGTGGAGTTGTTCTAGCCGTTGTCATTGGTTTCTGTGTCTTGGCTGTATCTCGTCGTCAAAGACATCGGAAGGAGGCAAGTTCCGGTTATGGTCCATCTGGGTGGCTCCCTCTTTCCTTGTATGGAAATTCACATTCAGCTGGTTCAGCCAAGACAAACACAACAGGGAGTTATGCTTCCTCGCTACCTTTGAATCTTTCCCGGCATTTCTCCTTTGCAGAGATTAAAGCTGCTACCAACAATTTTGATGAAGCTCTGGTTCTTGGAGTTGGAGGTTTTGGAAAAGTTTACAAGGGAGAAATTGATGGGGGAGCAACTAAAGTTGCAATCAAGCGTGGCAATCCGCTGTCTGAGCAGGGTGTACATGAGTTCCAGACTGAGATTGAAATGCTCTCAAAACTTCGCCATCGTCACCTTGTTTCGTTGATCGGTTACTGTGAAGAGAACAGTGAAATGATCCTTGTTTATGATTACATGGCACATGGAACATTGCGTGAGCATCTTTACAAAACTCAGAAGCCTCCTCTTCCTTGGAAGCAGAGGCTTGAGATATGCATCGGAGCAGCTCGTGGTCTACATTATCTCCATACTGGTGCCAAGCACACCATCATCCACAGAGATGTCAAGACAACTAACATTCTCTTGGATGAGAAATGGGTTGCAAAGGTTTCTGATTTTGGCTTGTCGAAAACAGGTCCTGCATTGGATCATACTCATGTCAGCACTGTAGTGAAGGGTAGTTTTGGCTATTTGGATCCGGAGTACTTCAGGCGTCAGCATCTTACTGAAAAATCCGATGTGTACTCTTTCGGAGTTGTGCTGCTTGAGATCATATGTGCTCGACCAGCCTTGAACCCAACGCTGCCAAAGGAACAAGTGAGCTTGGCAGAATGGGCTGCTCACTGCCACAACAAAGGCACACTTTATCAGATCCTTGACCCCTATCTGAAGGGGAAGATTTCACCACAATGCTTCGAAAAATTTGCCGAGACTGCAATGAAATGCATATCTGATGTGGGTATAGACAGGCCATCAATAGGTGATGTGCTATGGAACCTAGAGTTCGCTTTGCAGCTGCAAGAAAGCGCAGAGGAGACTGGCAGGGACATCGACGAACTCGATGAAGAGATGCCACTTAACATGGTCTCCGAAGCGAAGAAAAATGCTGATGAATCAGAAATTTTCCATACTTTCAAGTGTTAATCGTTCATTAATCGTTTTGTTTTTATAGTACCTTTGATTAATTATAACATGTATACTAAATTTACATTAAGAATGTGAAACATTAGGTGATTAAATATGTTATTTGTACTCTAATTCACAACCCATCTTAGTAATTGATTTACTCCATATATCATATTTTAATAGTACGATTAATGGTTGCTGATTAATAATTAACAAAAGCTAGTACGATTAACAGTCGATAATTAATAATTAATTGCCGAAGGCTTTGTTTCGGTTCTAAATGAAAGTAGTAAATTCGATTGAAGCAAACAATTTAAGGGTTCTTATATGATAAAATAGAGCACAAGTTAACAATGGTAAAGTGGAAAGAAGATTCACATTTCACAAGCAACGTTGCTAGGAAAATACAATGGAATTGCTCATTCCCAGGTAACGGGTTCCCAATTTTCAAGCAGTCACATATAAATATATATACATGACAAGCCAAAATCGACACAAAATCTGGCAATTACAACCACAATCATCAACATAAAGATATAGATATATGGATATAGACGCTAGTTGCTGCTGTCTCAAATACAGGAACAAAAAACAAATCATTCCTTACAATCTCCTGTCGCGTCTAACGCAGCAGCAATCTTCTTCTGTAGCTCTGGCTTGTTGGCTCCTACAAGCTTGTCAAGTTGCTTGCCATCTTTAAGAAAGAAAAATGTCGGCGTAGCTTTAATGTCCCAAGAGCTGCTGAAGTCCTGCATTGAAGTGCCCGTTTTGATGCATGAGACAGGAGAAAAGAGCGTGCTAACATGTTTCCTTAATTGAGTTCCAGGAACTCCGACAAATTGGGTTGGCCAGAATATGATGGTCTCAACAGCTAACAGTAGGATCCAAGAACTAGCAAAGAAACTAAAATTTTCCAAGGAAATAAATCCAGTTTATGACTTACAGCTAATTCATCAACATCAATCATCAAGAACATTATCGAAGGGTATTTCTCAGACAGCTCACGGTAGAATGGTGCAATCATTCTACAAGGACCACACCATGTTGCACTGAAATTAGCCAAGACCTGTTAAAATCAATAACGTGAGTGTATTTAAAGATTAGCAACTTGCATTCTTTGAAGCAAGGTCATTCATGGGCAAGAAAAATATAATGTAGGTGACAATCAAATGACAACAGTTCCATGGCCTGGCACAACTTACAAGTTTCCCATCTTTGCTTGCTTCTGACAGCTTCTGTTCCCAGCTCTCCGTGGTAGTAACCAGGGACACGTTGTTACCAACAAATTCAACATGCTGGTCGGAGTCATCATCATGCTGGCGATACAAAAAAACCTAGTTATTGACTTTATAAATAATGAAATCGCAGAAGTGGGATGACATGCTTGGCAGTAGAAAGACAAATTTTAATCCTTCAAAACAAAGAAAAAAAAAACAGGTATATCCATGTAGAAACATCAACTAAATGGTAATATGATAATGATAACAAACAAAAAATATCATTTTCTTTTCTTCTTTGAGCAGAAATTCACAATGCACATAGTGAACTCACTAAACACATAGAGGGACACAGTATATCAGCTCGTCTTGTTTATGATAACAAATAAATGAAAAAGATGAATAAACTAACCTTTTTAGAGCTTACGCAGAGACCCATTTCAGATACAATAGCTGGAATATTTAATCACCAATGGCTGCAGAAACCATCGGAAATGTATAAGAAAGAGAATATATATCTGTATCTTTATATGCACGTACACCAAAAGCCTTGCTTGATTCCAAAGCCACACAATGGAACCAAACTTGAAGAAAAATTTCAAAACTAAAAGATAAAACCAGATCTCAGTTTGTCAAAAGACTGAAAACATCGAATTATGTGCTTTGATATGGATTAGTATGAATGTCCATTGTTATTAAACAATGTTTATTATTTACCAATTTCTGGGAAAAAATATAATGTAGAAGCGTTTATTTGCAGCATAAATTGATTCGGAGAATTGCTGCTCAATTGATGATTTACTGATGTACAAAGCAAACATCCTAAGATATTCCACCTTGATCATGACAGGAAAAGAATGCTCTAATGGCCAAGTGCAAAAAAGAATTGCAACTTTTCGAAAGCAAGCTAGTACTTGGGATACTTTAAGGAATTAAGCTCCAAAAATTTGCTCAATAATCTGCAGAAAGTTAGCTTGGTTCCGCCTCCTGTACCAAAACACTATATTGGCTAGCTACTCTCAACTAACAAGGAAAGACGATAGACAGTGGGATTATTTTCATAAGCTTCGATTGTCTTTCGTTGAAAAAATCTGGATAGTTTCTCATCAGGAATACGTTCTTTGAAGCTAAAATATTAAACAAAAAGAAACAAAGCACATACCCAAGATTGGAAAAGAGAACTTGCTCGGCTTTGACATGGAAAGATTTCTGTTACCATCTTAATCATCATTGGAAGGATATAAAACAGCATATTCATGTATAAATTGTGATTTCTCCTAGTTAAAGAACATTTCTATTACCGAATGCTTTTTTTTTTTTTTTTACTTTGACAGATGATTCTTGATAGCTGAATTTCCCGTAATTTAATCACAAAAAAAAAAAAAACCGCAAAAAGACCAAACATGGAAAGGAAACAGCCAACTAAATAGCCTCTTCCTAATTAACAAATAAGATACAGAATTTAAAGAAATTCGAAAACTGATTAATGTCAGATTCAAAGCACATAGATCACATACCTAAATTTCCTTGTGTAGTTTCCTTTCTTGGAATTAAATTGGCAGTGACGAATCTGCAATTACAAGCAAAACGAACATCAATTATGAAAACCAACTCGCATTACCATCAACAAACTCTCATTTAACAATCGGAAAGAGATAAACACAATTTTTTCAAAAAAAAAAAAGGAAATAAACAAGTAAATTCAATCACAAGCAGATAAAGTTACATTTAACAGAAGAAGAAGTAGAAGAAGAATATCTACGAATCGCAAAATTCAAATTCGAATTCTTTTTCCCCTTCTGAAAATCAAAACCCTAAATTTTAGTCTTAATTTGTTCGAATAAATTTGATAATAATTATTTTATCTTGTATCATCCGCTTGCTGGTGATACTTTTTGGTACGTTGACGTGACACTTTTAAATAAAAGTATTAAAAATAATTCCTTTATATATTTATATATTTATTTTATTTAAAAACTCTCTCTCTCTCTCCTAAAATCCACCAAATTATAATCTCTTTTGTCTTTATCTACAGAAACTATCAAAATAATTATCATATTATTATATAGTTTAGATATTTTTTTTCGAGAAATCTATAAAATCCCTATAAACAATCATCTTTTCTATTTATTAAATTACTTATACAAATATAAATTATTTTATTCCTGAAACTCGAATCTTAAAATTATTAAAAAATCTTCATTATTGTCTAAGAATAAGACTGATAAGCTTAATTAATTTATTTTTATGGGTGAATGGAGAAGATTAATGGACGTAACTACTTTTATACATGTGAAACCGATGGAAAGAGAGACGCCTGCCGGCTACCACCAAATAATGTATGGTGTCCGAATATGGTCAAAGATGCAAGAAGGCAAAACATCTAGTTGAAAGCCAGTCGTATTTGACTTGAATTGCATCGAATTCATGTCGGAAACAGCAATGCTTGTTCGAGACGTGCAACGCTGTATCACGTTTGCCAGCTGGTGTCAACATGCCCCCACTTCTTCTTCTTTTTCATCATCATCATGTCAAAATTCCAAAGAGAAAGTTCCTTTTGGATTTCAACAATCCATGGAACAGAAACATCAGCAAAAACCAGGCACGTTCTGACTTGGGTTACTGCTAAACAACGGAAAAACTCCCTCCCTCTCGTCTGATTTTATTTTCATAGCAATTGTTGTAACCACTTGTACTTTAAATATGATAGATTTGCTAAGGTGCATATGCTTGGCTGGAGATGATCTGTGTACCATGTAGAATTTATAACGTTAGCATATCGCGATTAAAGAATGAACCCCCAATTCATAGATAGTGACTAAATTACGAAAAGTTGCAACACAAATGAGTCTTCATAAGATTATCGAGCAATTATCATTAATTACAGATCTTAACTTTGATGATCTATCCAATAATTACAACTTGAGTTATGTTTAGGGATGTGAGTGCCGAGTTAAGGGTAAATGCATGATATGTCAGGAAACTGTCTATTGTGATAGAGATTCATACAGGCCAATGAGCCTTGCGTGCAAATGGCAATCAGATCATTCAACGATGAACCTGGGCAGAAGTAAAAAGAGAAAAGTGTAAGGGACAGAAGAGCTTCAAACATCAGCATTGTCTAGATCAAAAATATCCTGAACATACAGTTATTTTCTAGCCAATCCGGCAACTCCCAAATTACAATTTCCAATAAGTAATTAAAGCTCACACTTACCAGATCAGACTACCACTCCCCCCTTTACCAACCTCTCATACCAAGTACATCACATAAAAACAGTTCCAACACATGCCACAATAAACAAACCCCATTTATACAGGTAACCACACAACTATCATCCCATAGCATACTTCTGTGTCCAGCTGCGAGCAGTTGCTTCATACTTGGCTCTGTCAGTTTTGTACATGTGTGCTATCTCTGGTACAAGTGGGTCATCAGGATTTGGATCGGTCAGCAAAGAGCAAATGGAGAGGAGTACCTGATACAGCATTCAAGTTAAGTTAGCGTTATTAATAGTAAATCATAATCTCGGTTGCTTAAGTTATTATAAGGAAACATTAAGCAGTTTTATGAAACGAAAGGTCTCTCTGTATGATGTTTCATTGATTTTGGAAAGACACGCGGCTGAGGACCTGAGGTTTGTTCTCAGGCAGCATCTTACAACAGTGGCTTTCCAAATTCTAGAAGCTAGTAAATTGCTACATGCCAAGAAAGGGATCAGGAAAAACCAACCACAATCAATTTTACAACATCAAGAGCTTTTAACTGTGCCATAATTGCAGGTCAAAAAGGGAAACTCTTGAGACAAAATTAGGAAACCTGGGGATACTGCAAAGTATTAGCAGAGAATGATATTAGGAGAATGTTCTAAATCCTAATGAATCAAACCAATCATATTAAAAAAAAACAGTTGGCAGAAAATCCACCCTAATCTTAACCTTACACCAAAGTATTGCCATGAGGTCATATGCTATGTTATTCCATGTATTATGCTTTTTCATCACAATACTGGAACAAACTCCCCCAGGCCTACAATTATCATAAAGCCATGGATCTAAGTCAAACCTTGGAAATAGTAAGAGCAGGGCTCCACTGTTCTTTGAGGATATCAAGACAAATGCTGCCGTTGCTGTTAATGTTTGGGTGAAACACCTTGGTCCTAAATGCAACCTGAAAAAAAAAAAAAAAAAGAAAAAAATTTGAGAAGAACATGCAGCATCTTTTACAAAACAAAGCCTTTCCCAGAAACAAGACTAGAAATATTTCTCATACACAAAAGTTACCTTTGGGGGCTTGAAAGGATAATCAGGCGGAAAATGGATGGTAACTAGAAATACACCTCCAGCATATGGGCTATCAGAAGGTCCCATGATTGTTGCTTGCCAGTGGAACATGTCTTCAGCTACAGGGCCTGTACTAACAAACCATGAATCCATAGCCTTTTTTAACAAAAAATACATGTCAATGATTACATATAAAGTATTTTGGAATAAAACAGTATGTTTCTGGGTGGATCATCCTCATCATAATCCAAACCAAAGCTAGAAGGGATAATTCCACAGGATTACAGTTTGGTTCCACGCAAACCAGTGACACTAGTGCTGACCTAGCTGCACACGCCTAGCCCGTAAAAGCCATCAAATATACTAACCCAGTTGTGTATTAGAAAGAGTTTCTAAGTCCTTAATCAAAGGGAGATCAGATAGGGCTGAGCATGCTAGAGGAATAGCTACTCACAATACACAGTATATTCAAGTCATAATTTAAACTAAAACCACAAGCTATGCTTTATCCTGTAAGTACCTACTGGATCAGAAGAACAAAAATTTAGGATGTGATATCCTTAAGTTCATTCTCGAAGTTGAGAATAAGTGGCAAGAAATTAAGGTAGTAAAGGTGGTAGCCCTTTCAAGAAAAAATCAACTTTAAGAAGCAATACAAGACATCAAATAAGCTAGGACAACCAAACCTTGAAACTTGAAACTGTAGTATGTCAACATGTAATAAGATCATCACATCTAACTACAGATTATTCAAAATGAATTAAAATAAGTTATCAAAACCAAAACTGTTATGATAGTCAGCATCTACAGCTTAATCCTACTTAATTATAGTTGGTGCCAGAGATTATTCATCTTTGATTGACTCGAAGGTCAAAAAGTTGAGCATAACCTCTGAAATAGCCTTCCATGCAAAGCCCTCTAAACAGGTAAAATGAGACGAAAGTTCACATTAGCACCAACATAATGAAACTCATGACATAATAGTTGCAAATGAATCGTTCAACTTGGTCATCTTCCAACACAAACCGGTCCTATTAACGATGGCTGTAAATTACATAGATCAGAAGAAGCAAATGAAGATAAAAACACAGCATCTTGCAGTATGACAAAGTACTGACAATACAAAATTGATACAGCAGGAAGCACGTATTTGAAAGATCTGAAAACACAAATCACATGTTAATTTAACGTGTGCCACAATGCTTCATAAAAAAAAAAATCTCCTGTACATCATAATGTAGGAGCATAACATCAAAAAAATTAAAGAATGATAAGACCCTACTTGTTAATATCAACGAAGAGACTCCCAGTCAAAGGTGTAATCTTTACTAAAACAACCTAATCAAAGCTACCTGAGCTAGGGTTAGATAATTGAGTAAGCATGAATCAATAAAATCCATAATTAGCGAGTGAATACTATAACATTTTAGTAAGACAATGAACGGGTCGAATCAACAATGACACAGCAAATAAGCCACTGGGACCTCAATAAAAGTACAACTTTCGACCATAATTTAAGAATAAAGCAACGAAAAAACAAAATGTGAGATAGATAAACCTGCACTGCAAGAAGTGGGTGGATCTTTCTGCAAATCCTTGAGTTCCTTCAAAATACGCTTGGAAGCCATGATTTCTTCAAACAAGGACCTGAAAAATAGCGAAAAACTAAAACAAATCAAATCGGAAATTACATTAAACACATACCAAGCAAACCAAAGCAGTCAACGCATAAATAAAAGCAAACAAATGAGATTCCTAAGAAACCTGAAATGGGGAAATTAGGGTTTTGAAGTTATTCAAAGGTAAAGAAAGATCCACAGATACTAATAATAGCCCTTCTCCTTGGTTTTCTTCAAGAGCACTCCCTCCCTTATTTTTCTTTATTTTCTTTTTATTTCAGATATTTTGCATTTTCAAGCTATCAGAAAATTCCATATTTGGTACAATTTTGATTAATATTTGATAATATGATTTTAATTAATTATATCAATTCAAAAATAAATTCATAATTAATTAATAATATTATATTAATTTATGTTGTAATCAGATAATTATAAAAACAAAAAAATTAATAAAATATTTGAATTCATTAATATTAAATTATCACCTTTTTAAAAAATATTTGTAAGAATGATAATTAGTAGGATTTAATGATATTCAATAATAATTTAATATAAGATTAAGAATGTGTAATATATAATTAATACAAATTTAATATGATAAAAATATTAAAATAATATATATATGTAAATTTATATTAATTAAAATAAATTTTATTATTAATTTAATATAAATGTAAAAACTATGAGAGCTTTGTACGAAAAAGTGTATTTTGCTATTAATAATTTATTTTAATAAAAAATTATTAAAGGATTGAAATACAATTTTTAATGATTTTTAATTTATATTTATAAAATGAGTAGATAATTATGTAACTTTTTCCATAGTTTTAATTTATATTTATAATCAATTTTTATTTAAAATTAAATATAAAAATTAATTATTATTATTATTTGATAGTTTAATATGTTGAAATTAATTTTCATTATTATCTAATAGTATAATTTTAATTTATATTTATAATATATATTTTAGAATAAAATTATTTATATAAAAATAATTATTTATTAACTATGTATTTATTATCTTGATAAATATCATAATTTAACTTCTACATATTTAATTATTTTTTAATTATATATATTATTCAAAATATTAATATTATTAAGATAATAACTGCTTTATGATACACTTTTATTTAAATGTATATAAAGATATATAAAGATAGGTTGAATATATTTAAAATATAATGTTAAAACTAATCTTTTATTAATTTTAGTAGATAACTTTTTTCATAAAAAATAACAAAATTAAAATTATCATATTTTACAATTTATTTTAAAATAATTTTAAAGTTTTTAAAATAATATAAATAAATAATAAAAAATCAATCATATAAAATATTTTTATTGAAATTTTAAGATTACTAATTGAATAAATTTGAAAATATAATTATTTAAAAATCGTATTCGACATTGTTTAAAAATTTTGGATATTATTTGCACATAGTAATATAATGAAAATTTAACTAGATAGTAAATTTATCATATTAGATTATGAATATATTAATAATATAATGATATATGGTATGGGTTGTGGGTGGTGGGTGGGGCATGGGTGAGCTGGGCTGTAGAGCTGGGTGTTTAGCTGGGTGTTTAGTTTATACTATTTAATTAGTTTAATTAATAATAATTAATTTATCTTAACCTATATAATAGTTATATTATTTAATTAGTTTAGATTAATTATTTATTCTAATTATGATCATATCATTATTTTATTGAAATGTTAAATTATATTATCATTAATGTTAGTATAGAAATATTAAATTTATAATATTAATGAAATTACAAATACTTTATTTATTGTTAATAAAAATTTATCATTTAAGTAAATTAATTATGTAATAATAAATATTAATTAATTATGTAATAATAAATATTTATGAAGAATAAAAATTAATTAAATAATAATTTATAATTTAGGTTAATTTCATTAAAGTAATTATTTTATATTAAATTATAATATTTATTTTACTTAATTGATTATATTAATAGAATGAAATATTATTAAATGTACCATAACTTTAATTTAATTAAATTTACTATATTTTAATTTGTTTTACTAGTTAATTTTCATTACTTTAAGTGGGAGTTATAAGAAGTAGATTATTAATTAACAAATAAATTATATTGATTAACATATTCTTAAATTATATTTTATAAAATTTAACTTTAACTAACGAGTTATCTTTTTTTTTTATAACGAAAACATATTATTAATGCAACGAGTTTGACCATGAATATAAAAAATATTTAAAGGAATTGATGAAAAAAATATTCTACAACATTTTTAAAATATATAAAATCAAAAAATTCAACTTAATCCTCGTTCATATTAATAATAATATGTTTATTTCTTTAAAAATTATTATAAATATATTAATATTTAAATTATTAATTAAATTTTAATTTATTTTCATATATAACCCTTCATCCATTTCCTGGGTCCGCCAGCCAACCTAACCGCATGTAGGAGAGCCAATGCTTCAGCTTTAAGGAAAGATTCACAAGCCATTGAACCTACGGAGCCATCTACCAAAAAACCAAAATTATTCCGACAGACTACCTCCACCGCTGCTTTCTTGCACTTCTGGTTATAGGCAGCATTGCAATTGAATTTACACCATCCCAAATCTGGTTTAACCCATTTGCGCGCTCTTACATTCCCTATGCCTACATGATTATTCCATTCAACAGCATTTGCTTCAAGCGTTTTCATCCACATATGGCAATCTTTGGATGCTTTGGTAATAGTAAGCATTGGCGAGGGTGTAGCTGCATTAAAAACAACATTATTCCTTGATTTCCAAATATGCTAACCCACATGAACATGTCTATTGATAATTTAGAAAATTTTAATTTGATAATTAAACTAAACAATGATCATTTCTATTTCTAGATAATATAAAAATTTTAAAATTATAAAATAATACTTATAACACGTTTTCGGGTGATGAAAGTGATTCATACCTCCAAAAAGTCTGCAGCCATAAATTCTTGATGACTCAGTTGCATTGATTTTCAAAGTCTTCCACTGCTTTTATTCAATTTTTTTGATGGAGAAGTGGTCCGCTAATAAAATTTTTGAACATTAAATTGATATCCATGAATTCTCTATCAAGAAAAATATAACAAATTAATCAAACATTGTTTTAATGTAAAAATATCAGAAGAATGAAAAGAGGAATAAAAGCAATCAATGGAATAAATATCATAAAATTAAAAGTGAATTGATTTTTTTTTTCATTATTCAAACCTGAAAGATATGAAATTCATCAGAAAAGGAAAGTACAATAGCATTAATTCGGAAATCAGATTTGAAGAGAAAAGGGATGGGGAATGATCATTGTCGATGAGGGGACCATTAGGGTTAGGGAAGGAGACGATGATTGTGGATGACGGAAGCAATAGAGTTGGATGATATAATGATCACCTAAAGGGGTTTGCTCTCTCTAGTTTTTTTAGCGGTGTTGTATTTGAAAAGTTAATAAATGATAAAGATTTAATTATAAAATAATTATTTATAAATTTTATTAATTATTTTTAGTATCTAATGATTGTAAAAATATTATATATTTTTAATATTTAATTTAATTGTTTTTTAAATTTATTAAATATAGTTTGATTATTAATTATAAATATTAAATTGCAGCTAATTAAACACTACTTCTTGCTACAATCATATTAAATTAATAAAAATCATGCTATTTTTATTTAATTAAGATAATCACACTTATATATATATATATATATTAGCAAAAAAAGTTAAGAAGTCAAATTTTTATTAAAATGAATCAAATTTTTATTAAAATGACTTTTTTATTAAATTGTTATAGATAATTTATAAAAATTAAATTAAATTTATTTTAATAATTTAATAATTTTAATTTTAATTTATAACAACTAATTTTTATAATAAAATTATATAAATAAAAAATATTATTTATAATTTTTTAAAAAATACGAGATATTTATTAAAGTTATATAGTATCTCACATTATTAATTTTAATTTTAATTTTTTAAAATTCAAACAAAACTATTTGTAAAGTAGATTTATCGAGCATAAATTTCTTGATTTTTTTAACTAATAAAAATATATTATATTTATTAGAAATGATTAGTTTTAAGAAAATAAAAATTTATTAAATAATCTAAATTTACTAAAATTAATTTTATTTTATTTTAATAATATAATAGTAATAGTTTTAATTTATAATTATTGATTTTTATAATAAAATTATATGAAAGAAAATATTACTTATGATTATTTTTAAAAATATAATATATTTATTAAAATTATAAAATATTATACATCGTTAACATATGGTTTAATTTTTTTAATAAAAATTTTATGATTATTTAGGATTTAAATAATCTAATTATTTAAATTATTAAAGTTTTAAAAATATTAATTATATTAAATTTGTAATAAATAATTTATAAGAATGAATTTTATTATATTTTAATTATTTAATAGTGATAGTTTTAATTTATAACAACTAATTTTGATAATGAAATTATATAAATAAAAATATTATTTATGATTTTTAAAAAATATGAAATATTTATTAAAATTATAAAAATATTCTTAAATATTACCAAAAAATACATGATAAATATAAATAAAAATATTAAACAATATTTTCTACAACTATATAATACTTAAATAACAAATATTAATTTAAAATTATAAATAGATAAAATATATAATTTTATTAACAATTTATTAAAAAAGTCATTTTGAAATTGACTTGTAAGTTGTCAAATTGATTTAAATTTGAGAAGTTTGAGTAAAAAATTAAGTAAAAATTGAGTGGAAAAATTACTTGATTTCAGCGATTATATTTTCATAAAAATTATAGCTTAAGTTTTTATTATATATTTAAAATTTTGATATTTAAATTTCTTTGAGTTTCAGATTTTTTACTACAATTAATTTTAAATTTTATTATTTTTATCTTAAATTTTACAAAAAATTTTAAAAGAATTAAATATATTTTTATATTATATACTCTTTTTAATTATAAAAGAGAACAAATTATTTATTAGTAGCTTTAATTTTTTAATGATTTAAATAAGAATATAATAGAGATGTAACATATTCATAATATCATTAAAATAGTAAATATATTGTAATTTAGGATAAATAGAAAATAAAACATGTTTATTAATTTGAGACGAGAGAATATTAATTTAACTCGATTACATTTTTATGCCAATAAAAAAATAATTATGAAAAATTAATACAAACTCCATTTAAAATTAATTGTCACGTTCAATAAACCTATTATTAATGATTTTTTTTCTAATTCTAACCTTATATTTATTTTTATCTTTTTTTTTCTTGTCATTTTCTCTCATTTTTCTTTTATATAATTAATTATTAATTTAATAAATAGCAACTATTTTGATTATAATGATATTTCATCAAATATTATTTAATTTAAATTTTCAAACAATTTTAATGAGTAAACTTCATTAAATAAAAATTAAAATAATATTAAATTTTAAATAAGTCATTAACATATATTAGGAAGCAAAAGTTATTTAATATAATTTATCAATTTGATTCGATATGAAAAAAAAAAGAAATTAGATTAAATTATCATATTAATGTGAACTTGTTATTAATCATTAACATATAATTTATAAATTATATTATATTATATGAGTTATGATCTATTCATTTTTTTCAATACTACATAATTTTAATTTTATTATAATAATTTAATAATATTATTTTTAGGCTATACAATCATTTAATATGAAATCTTTTGAGTTGATTTGTATAATAAATAATTTAATTATACTAACCATATTATATTAAATTTAGGTTGAATTTAAATTTAAATTTAATTTTTTAGCTTTATTATGCCACATATGTGACGTAGGATAAAAGGAAATCTGTTTATTGTCATAAAAATAAATAAAAATGAGAAAATAAATAAATAAATAAATCATCAGTATTTATTTCAACTTGGTAGATGGATCCTTTCTGGTACTCTTCTGATGAGGTTGCCCAGAATTGATGGATTTAAATTTTTAATATAATTAATATTTAAATAATTGTCCATTCTAAACAACCTTGGTAAATGGGCAACAGAAAAATCCACCTAGTAAGTTGGAATAAATGGGTGATGATTTATTTTTTTGTTCATTTTTATTTATTTTTGTGGCGATAAAATTTGCTCAAAGCTCCATTCTACATTAAATGTGATATAATAAAGCTCGACTCTTCTGCAGGGTAAGAGGTACCCTTCTGTTCTAGCTGGGTGTTTGATATTAATGTTGTCTGGTTCAGTGCTGAATTCCTAGGTTGTTGGGTATCTCAGAAAATCTAGTTCCATAATCATTACTTTCCTTACTGTAATGTTAGAACATTTACTTGTTTTGTCCTTTTTTTGAGCAAATTGTTTGAACATTTGCTTGCTCCACTTAGTTTGGGTTTGTTTGACTTCGTGTTTTTAGGATTCGAAGATGTTGAAACCAAGATTTAGTGAATGTGTTTTCTTAGTTTCATTCGGTTGCTCCCTGCTTCTTGCTCTTGCACGTGTGACAGATCCTTCCGAAGGTAAACTATCCCTTTCTTTTCTGATTATGTTACTTCTTGAATCTTTAGCATCTTGTTTTTGTGATTGAGGAGTTGCTTCAATGAGCTTCTGGGTGATTTCAAATAAGAGTTTCTACTTGAATTTGAAAAGCTAGGTCAATTGTGTTCATCTGTGAACTCATATATAAGTGAAGCAGATCGAGTTTTGATACGAGTCAGTTGATTTTGATAGTCTAAGACCAGGATAATTCTAGGTTCATGTTTGAAAATCTGGAGATGGGAGATGATCATATGAACCTTAAAACAAATAGGTTCAAGGTTCTCCAGATTGATCCAGATGTTGTTGTAGCTGATGAGAGTGTTGGAAAAGTAACATGCAAATGCAGTAGATTGAAACCTCGCACAAGTCGATTGATTCTGTGTTACATGGATGCGTCACTGATCTAGCACTGTTGGAGTGTATGAAGTTTTTTACAGAGATTTCAATTGTTTTCATCTTCTTAGCTTTGGTGCTGATGTCGTTGCAGTTAATGTACTGCTAGCAGTAAAGAAGGGTTTGATGGATCCTTTCGAGCATCTCAAGAACTGGGGAAAGCAAGATCCATGCCAATCAAACTGGACTGGAGTTTTATGCCATGACACCGTTAGCAATGATGGGAAATTGCATGTTAGAGAGCTGTATGTTTTTCCAATAAAACCTGGCTGTTTTCATAGCCTGCTGATAAACCAAAGTAAAGAATCTGATTTGCTGTTAGTTCTGGTTCCAGCCAACTTCTGAATATGAATCTTTCTGGAAAGTTAGTTCCTCAGCTTGGTCAATTTTCCCAGTTGGAGATATTGTGAGTCTGCAAATTCTAGTTGTTAACAAGTTCCATCCAAACTTTTATCTTATTTCCTATATACTTCTTCTGATAATACATTTGATTCCTTTTGCAGGAATTTCATGTGGAATGGTTTAGAGGGCAGCATACCTGAGGAGATTGGAAACATTTCATCTTTAAAACTCCTGTAAGTTCTCTTTGTTCATCATCATAATTGTTTCGTTTTCTTTTGGGTTATCAATGGTTTGATCGACAGTTAAGATGAAATTGTCAGCTGTAATAGGCCATCTCTTTCCCTTTTCAGCTTATGTTATGTTTTTTTTTGGCATACAGGCTTTTGAATGGGAATAGGTTGTCAGGTTATTTGCCTGATGAACTGGGTTATTTGTCAAATTTGCGTAGATTCCAGGTGGATGAAAACAATCTCTCAGGTCCAATACCAAAATCATATGCTAACTTGCAGAGAGTAAGGCACATGTAAGTGAATCTTAAACTGAATAATGCTTTCTACTTCTTTAAGAGAGCCATTTCCAGGCATGTTATCTGCTTTCGTGTTATTTTTTTTGCAGCCACTTCAATAACAACTCCTTAACTGGCGAAATTCCATCAGAATTATCCAAATTATCCCCTCTCATTCACTTGTGAGTTCGTATTATATGTTCTTTGAATGCACTCAACAATCCATCAACTCAGGATTATCTAATTAGTCCACAAACCATATGCAGGCTGTTGGACAACAATGACCTGTCCGGGCGTCTTCCTCCAGAACTTTCAAACTTACCACTACTGGCTATACTGTATGTCCTCGTACCGTGTTGTCTAGATTTCCAGGAATCATTTCAATGTTAATAACAAAAAGCTTTTCTCCGTTCAAATGATGTTGTTTTTGTCATTTTTCTGCATTTCATTATTCTTTCATGTTGACGAATGAATCTTTTTCTGAACATTATGCCGAAGAAGACCTCAACGGTATGGATTTCTGAATACTGACCTTTTCCCTCACCCTGCAGTCAACTTGACAACAACAACTTCAATGGCTCTGAGATTCCTGCTACTTACGGAAATATTTCCACATTAGCAAAACTGTAAGTAATTTTCCCGAGACATCCTGCTTATAATTCTGTCATATCTTTGACAGAAATACCGATGCTATGGATTCAGTCTGCTGATTTTATTTCATTTTCCGTACCTGTTTGACAAGGTAGAAGTCTCAGGAATTGTGGCTTGCATGGAGCAATTCCTGATCTGAGTAACATATCAAACCTATACTATTTGTAAGGAATATTTCTATTGATGTGGTAAAACAAGATTTTATTTATTCCTTTCTGTGTTTCTAACTTGTTTTCATGTGCATATTATAGAGATCTGAGTTGGAATCAGCTTACCGGGCCCATCCTGACAAATATTTCTGATAATATGACTACCATGTAAGTGCATTGTCAATCTAAACTGGTGAACATCCTTTCATTTATTCCTAATCTCTGATATTGTTGATTTTTTTACAGCTTTTCAAGCATTTCATGTACCGAAATATCAAACACCAAATTTACTGTAGTCTCATTACCTGTGAATTGTCTGATAAATTTGTGATGACGGTGTTCTTTGTGTAAGAAATGTATTGTTGTTGCTTGCAGTGTTTTGTCAAACAACCGTCTTAATGGATCTATACCTGAAAGCTTCTCAAATCTTCCTTCCCTGCAGAGACTGTGAGATTCTTTCCGCTGCTTATACATTTCATTTTCATTCTTTCTGACGGAAAAGTTGGTTTACGTTCTAAATTGTTTCCCAACTCCAGGTCACTTGAGAACAACTTGTTTACCGGTTCCATCCCAGCAAACATCTGGCGGAAAATCTCGAGCACAAATGACAGCCTGATCCTGTATGAACTGACGAGAAATGAAAACTTAATGTTGATAAAGTTTGTTTATTTATCAGAATTTCGAGAACTCATCACTCACTTGCACACAAAACACTTGCAGTGACCTCAGGAACAATTCACTCTCGAACATTTCAGGGGAACTAGATCCACCAGACAATGTCACATTAAGGTATTATTTAGTACGGTACCTCATTACCTGCACAACCTTCTGTTTTCTATCAGAGCTCATTTCAGTTGATTCATCCACATTTAACCTTCTGGAGCGGTCCATGGAGGCGGACTGTGATTTTGGCATTGTTTTCCATCGGTAAGAGTAAAATTCTCATGATCTTGGCAGTTTTGTAATAGGCTCGGAGGCAATCCTGTCTGCAACAAAGCCAACGTACCAAATATTGCTCGGTTCTGTGGAGCAGAAGCATATGGAATCAGTGAAAGTTTGATCAACTCTACAACCTCATGCCCTCTTCAAACATGTCCAACAGATGATTTTTACGAATTCGTTCCGGAAGCGCCTGTGTGGTGCTTTTGTGCTTCCCCTCTTCAAATCGGATACCGGCTCAAGAGCCCCAGTTTCTCCTACTTCTCTCCATATGAATCTCCCTTTAAGGAGTACTTGGCAACTTCTCTCGAGTTCGACCTTTATCAAGTGTTCATTGATTCGGTTTCTTGGGAAGAAGGTCCTCGTCTAAGGATGTATTTGAAGTTATTTCCTGCATGGACCAAAGATCATTCAAACATGTTTAATTCAACAGAAGTTCAGCGGATAAGGGACATGTTTACATCATGGAATTTTAATCGCACTGATCTTTTTGGACCATACGAGCTTCTCAACTTCACATTACAGGGACCTTATTATCGTAGTATGTACTCAAAACTCCTACTTATTTTTTGGATCCAATTGAATTTCTAACTACTTCTCCAGTTGATGCTGAATTGCATGGCATATTCTATGATTTACACCACCACTGTAGGAATTTGCATTCATAACAACTTATTAGACAGTTGAATTCTGTTAGCTTGATTGATCACACCGTTGACTTTCTTAACTTCATGTGTTCTTCTGAGAACAGTGTTCAGTACCCACAGCGCAGGACTCAGTAAAGGAGTTTGGGCAGCTATCATACTAGGCATCGTAGCTTTCACTGTAATAGCAACTGTAGCAGCCACAATTATGGTTATGAACAGACATGCTAGATACAAGCGTGAGCTGTCACGAAATCGATTTTGTAAGTTCTGTCCTGCCACCGGTTGAGATCTAGTTTCTGTAAATAGTTGTTACTATCATTAAACAAGGATGTGGATTTGACGTTGTACATTGTTGTTGTCTTTATTTGCAGCCTCAAGGGTACCAATGAAAATTGATGGTGTGAAATTCTTCACTTTTAGAGAGATGACCTTGGCTACCAACAACTTTAACACCTCAACGCAAGTTGGTCGAGGAGGATATGGAAGAGTTTACAGAGGCGTTCTAGCTGACAACACGGTTGTGGCTATAAAACGTGCCGAAGAAGGTTCTTTACAAGGTCAGAAAGAGTTTCTGACTGAGATTAGATTGTTGTCCAGGTTACATCACATAAATCTGGTTTCCTTGATTGGTTACTGTGATGAAGAAGTGGAGCAGGTAATTTTTGCAATATCAGATGCCATTTTATACAATTTGCTGCTTGCAGCTCTTTTCTTGATTATACCAGGTTGCACAGAAATTCTGGGATTGGCTTCATCGTTGATAACTTTTTCTCCTTGCATTATTGGTTCATGACAGATGCTGGTATATGAATTCATGCCAAACGGCACCTTGCGTGACTGGCTTTCAGGTGTTAAAATAATTACAATTTGCTGTTCTTTATCTTCTATTTGGTTTTACAATTCTGCCAAGGAAATGTCATACATTCAATTTTAAGTAGATCTCAAGTTTACCTGCAAATTGAGGTTTGCTGTATTTTGCAGCCAACGCTAAAGAGGGACTGAATTTTGCCATGAGGTTAAAAATAGCTTTGGGTGCATCTAAGGGCATTCTGTACCTTCACACCGAAGCAAATCCTCCAGTATTTCATCGCGACATCAAGGCCACTAACATACTCTTGGATTCCAAGCTTACTGCTAAAGTCGCAGACTTTGGACTCTCACGCCTTGCTCCTGTCCTGGACGATGAAGGGAATCTGCCAAATCATGTTTCCACAGTAGTTAAGGGAACTCCGGTATGTTTCATGAAGCTTTATGATTATCTGAATGTGTTTGATAGTCTCATGTGTGATTGCTTTTTCTCCATGTTTGACAATTTTGTGTCTTGACAAACTTTGATACCGGTGTGCAATATTCAGGGATACCTTGATCCGGAGTATTTTCTGACCCATAAGTTGACGGACAAGAGTGATGTCTATAGCCTTGGAATTGTATTTCTGGAACTCTTGACAGGAATGCAGCCGATATCACATGGAAAGAACATTGTTCGTGAGGTACGATATCTCTGATAACTCAATTTCTCTTAAAATGGCATGATAATTGAAGCCTATACTCTTCTGTTGTCAGGTTACCATGGCTCATGAATCAGGTGCAATGCTCTCCATGATAGACAGAAGAATGGGGGCTTATCCATTTGAATGTGTGGAAAGGTTCATAGCTTTAGCCCTCAGATGTTGTCATGACAAGCCAGAAAATCGACCACCAATGTCTGGATGTGTCAGGGAGCTAGAAACCATACTCAGAATGATGCCAGCCGAAACAACCAATGCCATCTTTTCAGAATCAACATCTCCCTATTCCGGAAGCAGCTCAACTTCAAGGAACTTTGGAAAATCCAGATCATCGTCTTCATCTTTTTACATAGGCCATGATTCATATGCATCAAGAGAAGCTTCAGGAAGTAATCTTATCAGTGGTGTAACTCCCACCATCAATCCTCGTTGACATGGAAATTCACCATTCCTTGTACAGCTTATCATGTGCAGTTTAGGCTTTACCTTCACGTATGTTCAAACACTGTTCATATCAGATTATCTCATACCATGGATCGACCAGAAACCAGAAAAATTAACAATCGTTGAGATATACAAGCGAACAAAATTTAACCTTAGACGTTCTTCCTTTTCGCGTAAGTCGATCATGAACCATTTTTGGACTTTGAAGTTTACTCATGCAGTTGAGAATCTGTAAAGGGTATATACATCAGTGACTCGTTACATTCATATGGAAGCTCTCTAACTTTCTTTTTCCAAATGGCAGAACTTAATCATTCGCCATCTGCTATTGGGTGGTAATTCTGCACACCAATCTTGAAT
Organism: Dalechampia spathulata; assembly: GCA_948192965.1. NCBI lineage: Eukaryota > Viridiplantae > Streptophyta > Magnoliopsida > Malpighiales > Euphorbiaceae > Dalechampia > Dalechampia spathulata. Next base: position 1,358 of record CANYBF011239320.1, on the reverse strand, counting down.
CCCACATAAAAAAATTTATTTCCATCGAATATAATTTAATTTATATCAATTCATACTGACTAATTAATGATAAGAAAATTTTCATTTATATCACGAGTTAATCTAAGAATACTCATAATTGTTATTGATTTAGCTTATGACTTGTCTATAAGATGCATAGTGAACCATGATACAATCATATGCATCACATAGTAAGTTACTCACAAGACTAATATAAGTATAATAAGATAAAATACATATAAGTAATGGAACATAAAGATTAAAGATGAATGTGACTAATTTTTCCTTAATCAGCAAAAAATAAATACAATTAACGCATGTCATGTGACTAGTTTTCAGAATGACACTCAAGCTTAATTAATTATTCTCCTGAAGAGGATTAGAAGCATAATTAGACATACTATAATGAAATATTAATTTATTTCGTTCATCATCTTCCAAAAATACATAAATAAAATATAAATATAAAATATTTATTCTATTCTAAATACAAAAACTGTTGACCTCTAATAATAATATATACATTTAATAACTCTCATCTATATTAAATATATCATATCATTATATTCATACTAAAATTATATATGATATTTATATTGAATGTAAATTTATTATATTCGTATATTAATTCACGTATTTAATATAAAATCGATATGGAATTTATATTTTAAAATAAAATAAATGAATAAATGGTATTGTTCATAACAAGCTGTATTTGTAATTATTGTATGGGAAGTCCAACTGTGAATGTGGGAGAAGATGAAGCAACTTAATAATATAATAATCTCTTAAATTCAATTATATTATTGAATTGGTCAATAATGATAAACTTTCTTCTTATGAAAATAGTCAACTATACAACTTTCATACATTCTTCTTTTCTGGTCTCACCGTCTCTTTTAGTATTCACTAGAGTTTCATAACGTGCGTTGCACGTTAGGATAAATTTTTTGACCCGTCATTTATAATAATTTTATATTTTATGTTTTCAAATTTTTTTGACTCGTCATTTGTAAGCATTATGTACTTATTTAAAATGTTATTTATATAATATTTTCATCCATTTTTTGATAAAAAATGGGAGTAAATATTAATATTAATTAGCATATTATTAAATTAAATTTTATATAATTATTTTGTTAAATTTGAAAAATGTATGCCTTAATATAAATTAATGTAATATTAAATCATTATATCATTATTAAAATTAACAAATTGAAAATGTAAACTAATATATAATTTAAAGATAAATACTACTCATTTTATTTATATTTATTAGATACTAAATTTTATTCAAAGTTAAAAACTACTAATTTTATTCAAATAGAAATACTATTTATTTTATTTATATTTATTAG
>CANYBF011239269.1:0-50074 GCA_948192965.1 Dalechampia spathulata | reverse complement strand
ATATGATGCTTGTCTTATTTTAATTAATGAATCAGTTTGTTTCCATGTTTCCATATGATTAATATGTCTTTAATATATTCTATTATTGAGATGATGGCCATTCTTTTTAATGGAATGTTATTTAATTGTTTTAGTTACTTTGAAAGAAGACTTAAAATGATTGATTATATATGGGAACACTTAATCATTAATTACCTAGACATAGGAACTAATGAATTGGGAAGCCAAATGCAGTCTTGTATTTACCATTGATATGAACTTTATGGTCACGAAAGTAGTCCGTAGGTTTATTTTCAATAGGTAATGAGTTTCTGGGAGGGAAATCATTACACTTAAGCATTGCTTTATGATTTAAACTGATTTAATTAATGAAGAATATTTATAGTTTCATGCATTCAACCCTAAAAGTAATTGTACTATATGTAATATATTCTTTTGTCATTAACATAATTTAGTTCAATATGTTTGAAAAATAATTAATGTGTGTTGTTGCCTAAATAATTGATGAAATCAATGTCTAGTACTTGAATACCATTAATCCCAGTGTTCGACACCTTTATACTGTAGTTGCGACCCGTATTCTTACGGAAGCGTAATTACTTTATTAAGGATTATAAATTTTAAAACTTGTTGGATTATGTGTAAGTGAAGTTAAGTCTATTTTTACGCGAACAACCCTAATATCATCAAGTCTCCATAAGAATAAATATCGATTTTTTCATTCCATATATTTTTATAACAAATTTGAATTAAATCAAATAAATTAAATTTCAAATTAAATTAAAATTATTGAAAATTGAATAAATCAAATTAAATAAATCAGCAGTAAAATTCATAATAATCAAAATCAAATCAAATTTTTTGAAAATAAAAAAATCAAATCAAAATCGAATCAAATAAATCAAACTACATAATTAATATAAAATAATATTGTTTCCAATACTAATATAAAATAACGTCATTTTACAATTTAAATTTTTAATTTTTCATATTTCTAATCAAATTCAAAATCGATAAATTTTAATAGTATAATTTAACTAAAAATCAAAAATAAAACTAAAATTATTAAATATGCGGATTTTAAAATTTTTTAAGAAAAACTGTCTCTCTTATTCTTTTTATTAGGTAACCTCTAAGAAATATCAGTTAATAAACAAATTAACGCAGGTTATAAAATTAATTATTAATTAGGTTAATTAAATTAAATGGAATGTAGGTTAATAAATTAATTAGGCTAACAAATTATGAATTAAATAAAAATGAAATGAAAGTTTGACCAATAAATCAAATAATTAGAAGGGATCCTATGTTATGCCTCTGTAAATATATGAATGTGTATATATAATTATTGAATTGATCGAGGTGGATAATGTTGATAAGTTGGTCAAAGATTCAAAACAAAAGACACGTGCCGAGGTTTGACGGCTTTTTGGGGAGTCCAGGTGGAGGCGGCGGCTCCATGTGTGTTTTATATTGACTCCTTCCCAGGTCTAATGGCTACCCATTTAATCCACTTTTAATTTACCATAACTCATCTTTAACTTCATCTTTCTTTTTTTCAAAATTATATCGTAACTACTTTTTTGGTTATAATTATAAATTTTAATTTTTTTTTATTAAAATGATGAATTAATGAAAAAGCAAAATAATATTAATTAGATTTATTATTTTGCATGCATTTTTTTATGTCAACTTTTTTTTCTTTTTATAGTCATATATTACATTGCATGATGAATCTAATAATTTTAATACATATAATAACAATATTTTTAAGAATTACTTTAATTTTTACTTAAAAAAATATGAAGAGAGCTTTTAATATTTTATTTGTTCTTTGTACTATTTTAAATAAAACAACTGATTAGAATATTAATTAAATATTATAATTTTAAAATAATATATAAATAATGAACTACTAACCATTAATGTGTAAGGAGTAATATAATCATAATCAATTAATAAATAATGGATGAGTTTAAGGTCTTTTTGTATCATTTAAACCATACATTTACCAATCATTTCTTACAAGTCACTAAGAAAGTGGTGAAAGATTTCAACTAGAAGTATCTTATTATTACATGAGTGATAATTAAGAGCACATATCATGAGAGAACCACCTTAGAAGCATGCTTGATTTCTGTAGAACGAGTAAAAGCCCTTGTAATGGAACCACTGCATCCTGCAAAGAAATCAAACACAGCAGAGGAAGACAAAGTGATGGGGGGAAAGTATGGGAAGTTAATGGATAAAATAAAATGGTCAAAAATTCCGGAATTAGACCAATTATATTTTAATAATTACAACTGTGATCCGTCACATCAACCCGGCGGCTGTTTGCCCCCCAAGCTACATAAACTTTGAATTTATCTGCTCTCTCTTAACAGCTTCCATACCCTGCAGTTGCCATCTTCTTGTCGTATTATCCTCGCTTCATCATCATCATCGTCATCATCATCATGTATATATATATAAGCTAGTCGTTGAAACATTTCTCATTGCTCCTTCCCCGAAAGGTTCAGAAAACATCCAGAACAAAAAGAGGATACCTCAAACACCTAGCTGGTTTACCTAGTTTCTTGTTAATGGATACTTATTCGACTGCCTCTTCTTCTGCTTCCTCATCTAAATCTTCTTATCCTATGTACTTCTCGAAATACCCACAAGACGGAACCGATCCAAAAGTGCAGCCTTTCCACTCGATGCTTCATTCTGTTCGTAAGCCTCAGCAAATGAAGCCATGGAAAAAACCCATTGCACCATTGCCGCCAACGCCACCGAGAGTCTACAAGGTCGACCGTATGAACTTCAGGGACCTTGTTCAGAAGCTGACGGGTGCATCTGACTCGTCGGAGTCTCAAGATCAGCAGCAACGGCTCCACCGCATTGCACCACCTCCAATTGATGTTGAGAAACAGCCTGCAATTCCAGCTAGAGAGCCATTGCAGCTCCTTCTTTCACCTGTGAAAACCCAATTTTCAGCTTTCTATCAGGAGTTGATGTCTGATACACTATCTGATAGTAAAATATCAGAGAGTGGAACTAGATCACCTTCTTTTGAATTTAATCTTCTGTCGCCATCTACTCATGGTTGGTGTTCTTTTCCTCTTCTCAGTCCAGGAACACTTTCCAGTTTGGAGCAAAGCAAAGTTGTCTAGTCTTTCACATTGTTACCAATTAATTCATTCATTCGCAATGGATAAGGATCTGACAAAACAGCAGTAAACAACACCAGTAGATTAGATCTTTCCTGTGTGAAATAATGTATTGAAACTATTAGCATATTTATCTATCATCCCATTTCTCAGTTATTTTGGTTTCTTATATGGCATGTGAAGGAAATAGATCATATATGTACAAATTGCCCATTTCTCAAGAAACTGGATGGATGAGTGTGAATGGTGAATTTCCAGGTTTTTGCTTTACCAAAGCGTCAAACCTCGAACTGAGGCTTTATGGCATTTCATAATATCATCATTCCTTTCTGCATCATATCGGCCTATCCCTTTTACATTTTTCTTGACTCACTTCTCACGAGTCTGAACAATTAAAACTGACCAGGTATTTGACATAATTTAGCATTCAACTCTGAACAGTTCAGTTTGACAAAAGTGGGATTTTATCGTTGAAGATCCTTATCATATTTTATAACATATTAGCAGTAGTTGTTTGACGCATGAGCGGCACTGGTAAGTTCAGCAAGTATTCGTAATAACAACCACTTTACCGGGTCATGGATTTAATCAATTATGTTGATCCTCCTTTTCTCTTTTCCAGACGAATGCTCTCGTTGCATTGCTTCTTCTGATATTTTACTTGCCATGCATGTCAAGTTTTTTCCCAGTTTGACAATGGACAAAGCCCTGGAGAGGCGCCCGGCTAGTTTCCAAAACTGATCTTGGTCAAATTTTAGAAGTCGGTGGCCAGCAAGTGGCAGAGTTAACAATATGTTGACTTCTCTGGATTGAACGCTGCCAAAGAAACAATCAGGGTTCATTCAACTATCCTTCAAATAACTCTGTTTCGATTGAGGATTCCAAAATCTTTGAGGAAGTTCAGATTTTTAAACAAGACAGAAAGTATAAATCATCTATACATGTAAATTTGTGTTACACCCATTACGGGCCGAGTTACCGATCCCATATGTAACTTGACTCACCTATGCTTTAATCTCTAATTAACTGAGATAAACAGTACAAATTTCCCCTTTACTCGGCAAGATTTTGGATAAAAAAATAGTTGCCTGTTGGAAATTTCAGGTATGCTTTTTGAGTATTCTGTCACTCACATTTCATTGATCCCAGTAATTTCTTAGCTGAGACAAGTGCAGGAGAAGCTCGTCTCTACCCAAGCCAGTGACACTGCTAGTCATGATCCATGGGGGATGTTCCCGGTAGTTTTGACTGATCAACTCTTGGAAATTCCTGATATTCTCATCAGGCCTTGACCCTTTTCCACCCTTCGCTTTGTCGCACTTTGTGAAGACGAAAGTCATTGGTATCTGAAATACAAGATGTAAACGTACGAAACCATGAAAACCTGCTGGAAATAGGCTTGTGCAAGTGCAAGTAAATAAAACGGCTACACAGGTTATGCAAAAGGAGCTTTCAAACGAGAGTGAAATGTACATTATTGCGTCTGAGCCAATCAGCACAATCTAGGTCAATCTTTTGAGGGGGAACACTTGCATCAATGAGAAGAAGAACAGCAACTAGGGTTTCTCTGTTCAAAAAATAGCCTTTAGTGAAGGAGGTCCAATCTGTTTGAGCAGAAGCGGGGGCCTTAGCAAACCTGCAAACAGGGAGATTCAGTAACCATGCAGCAGACTGCATACATATACTCTCAGCACATGTAATTTAAAAATTATTTGCAGTTGCAGATATAATGTACACTAACTAATTGATTTGTTTACTCACTAGTCGAAAACAATGGTGATTATGAACAGAAGAGCAGAAAGCATTAGGTAAACCTCTGATCCTCAGCACAAAGAAGAGCATAACATGGGTCATGACAAGAAACAGAATCACGCATTAACACAGTTAAATTGATAACTGTGACCAATGAAGGTTGAGCAGTGAACAATTAAGTTTACAAAAGATTCATCCCCCATGATTGTGAATTTAACCAGTCTATATATATTACAGAGAACAGATTATTAGAGTGGTCCCTTGAGATTGTTGCTGTAATGGAGCTAAGCATCTCATGGAAAAGGAACACAAATTACCATCATAACAAGTAACAGCCTACAAATTAGAGTGTGCTTAGCACCGCAGCTTGTCCATTCCAAGTCTTAACAACAATCTTCACAACTCTCAAGAGAAGAACATTGAAGATAAACAATGTGCCTAATGCCTATGATAACTGGACTTGGAGAAAACTGCTGCCATCTCTGCAGCTTAAACATTAGGACAGCATCTGGGCGGACTAGGGAGGAGGATCAGGTGCCAAGTCCTTAGGGTTATACTCTTTCTAGCTAAAAGTTTTACATGACCTCAACTGACAGCACAGATCAAGAACCGAACAAGTATGAAAACAAAAGAAGCTTGTTCTGAATTCTCATTTAAGAACACAAGCAGTCCATCTTAAAGGGAACTTCTAACTGCAAATTTATCATAACATGAATAGTTCTCATATCAGCTTTGAAATGCTACACTTAAAAAATTCTAGATATTGGTTTATCATTAAACAATGAAGCATTAAAACAATTCATTTCTTAATTTAGAACGGCGAAACCATGTCCTGCTTACCCGTAACCAGGCAAGTCTACAATGTACCAACTTCTATTCACCAGGAAATGATTAATCAACTGAGTCTTCCCTGCAAGTATCAACCACATACCCAATTGTAAATTGACAAACATAAGCTCGAAATTATCAGAAAAAGAGGGAGAAGAATCCAAGTTTGAATAGTTTTAACAAACTAAACCTGGTTTCTTAGAAGTAAGAGCAACTTCTTTCTTTCTAACAAGTGCATTAATAAGTGAAGATTTTCCAACATTAGACCGACCCAGAATCGCAAACTCAGGTCGCTCATCTCTCGGGCAATCTCTAGCCCGACTACTGCTCTTAACAAACTCCACTTCCTTAATCTGTGAATGACCAGCGTAAGGCCCGACAACAATATTCGACCCAGGCAACACCATATTCTCGGTTACCTCATCTGGCTCGACTCCGGGAGGGACAAAGAGAACAGTCCTGGCGAACCGGACGGCGTCGCCGCTTGACGGTTTAACCGCTCTGGAAGCCGAGATTTTCGGGTTTGGAGAATTTTGAGTAGAGAAAGAGAGAGCAACGGGCAGAGACTTTCTGAAATGAAGAGGAAGAGAAGATGGCGGCGATAAGAGAGTGAAAAGGCGATTCCGAAGTAGCATTCTGGTCGCTGACAGTATGCAGCCGCACCGCAAGGCTCCGTTTGGGTCGGTTTAAGGCAAGGCACGTGAGTTTTATTATTCTTCACCGGAGAAAAAAAGGAATTTTAGGAATTAAATTAAGTTAAATTTTAAAAAATACTAAATTATTTTTCCGAATAATAAAAATTATCTTAAAATAATTAAAAATAATTTAATTTAATTAACGAATATAACTTTATCATAATTAATGAACTGATTTTAACAAGATTTTTATTGGTTCATATAATATATTATATAGGATTTACTTTTTATAAGTTTATATAAACAATTACGCAATTATGACGTAGCCAAAAAATATTTATAAATTCAAGTGGCTGACAAACGTCGAAGTTGACCGTTTCTTTTCTCCGATCCAGAAGATATGTTGCAAATCCACCGCATGCCCATACTCCCTACACATGATCAACTCCGAAGCTTTCCCTCCACGAGACGCCATTTTCCCTCCCTTCAACCTAACCCCCATCTTGCGTCATTTCTCTTCTTCTGCTCTCTCTCTCTCTCTCTCTATTCCCCTCCATATCTTCCTCTATCCTAGCCTACTTACCAGACTCTTGCCGCTTTTTCTTTTAATTTTGTTCTCTCTCTCTCCTTTTTGTTTTATGGTTTTATTCATCCAATTTCTGTTAGCCTTTTTAGTGCACGAACCGAAAGTTAAAAGGATAAAGAGAGTTTCTTTTCCTTCAATTCTTGTTTTTCTTGTATAGTTCTAACACCTGTTTGTGTTTTTAAATCTTGTCTCCAATGCAAACTTGAACAACATCAAGAAAGAATTGGTCTTTCTTTCACAATTCCAATTGTGTTTTTCTTTTGGAGTTTCAAGAAAGCCTTTGTTCTTTTGGTTTTGTTTTCAAATGGACTTGCGATTTGTGAAAAAGGGTGTTCTTGATTATACACAGAAAAGGAAAAGGTGGGTTGCTATGTTGGTTGGTCTTGGTTTCTCTAGTTATGCTGTTTACAGAGTTTATCATTTACCGTCAGTTGCTCAAAAAAGAAAAAGAATTTCCAAGCTTTTAGGTGCTTTTGTTTCTGTTGCTGAAGTTATATCTGATTCTGCTGAAACCATAGGAGTCATTTCCAAGGATTTGAAAGATTTTCTTCAATCAGAATCGGACCAAATTCCCAATAGTTTGAAGCAAATTTCTAAAGTTGCAAGGTCATCTGAGTTTTCTGACACAGTAATCAGCCTTACTCAAGCTTTAACTTTGGGAATTTTGCGTGGTTATCAATCCAATTCAAGAAACAATCATGATGCCAATGCCAATGCCGATCCTGATACAAATTTCTTGGACAAGGTTTTCAATAAGCTTTCTACTCCTGCAGGGTCTGGTTTTGTTTCAGTTATTGTCGGAAGCTTTGCCAGGAACTTGGTGATGGGAATCTATCAAGATGGGAGGGATTCCAACAGAGGGATGAATTCCAATTCAGAACTGGCTAGTGCTAATGCAAATGATTATGTTCGTTTGGAAATGAATTATGCCACGAAATGGGTGGATGTTGTTAGTAGCAATAAGTGCAAAGAGCTTATTGGTGATTGCATTCAGTTATTCGTTAGTACGGCTGTTGCTGTTTATCTTGACAAGACCATGCATATTAACTTCTATGATGAAATCTTTGCAGGATTAACTAATCCCAAACATGAAAAGCAAGTAACAGGTGTGTTAGTAACTGTCTGTAATGATGCAATTAAGACTCTTGTCAAGACATCCCATGAAGTTTTAACAAATGCTGATTCTGAATCCAATACAAGACCCGCTTCTCCTGTTTTAGCCATTGATCAAGGAGAAACTGTATCAGAGAGAGAACCATCCGGGGAAGAAAACGAAGAAGAAGCAGTTTCATTTTCAAGTGAACCACAGAAAAGGAATTCATTTGATGAAGCTGAGAATGGTGGGTGGATTGGTAAAGTATCATCTACTATGGCGATTCCTAGCAACAGAAAGCTTGTTCTCGATTTGACAGGAAGGATTACATTTGAGACTGTTAGATCCTTGTTGGAATTTTTGATGGAGAAACTTTATAGTGGAATAAGAACATGTGCTGATATTGTTCATCAAGCTGTTGCTGATAGTGGCCTCGGAGTTGTGCGATATTTTACTGCAAAATCCTCTGTTATTGTAACTGTATGTCTTTCTTTGTGGCTGCATCTAATGGATGGTCCTTGGGTTATGGTTCCAGCCTAATACTATCTCCTTAATCATCAATTTGTCATTGTTTTCACCACAATATAGTTACTCTGAAGATTCATTTACGTGGGAAATCCTTTGTACAGCTCAAACCCATTTCTTATACCAGCTTTTGTAAAGAAAATATATAATGGAATGGTAGTTTTGGACATATATAAGCTGTTCCTTCTTCTGCTCACCCTAAGTTATAATAGTATATGAAAACTGTGTAACTCGAAGCTTAAATTATAAGATAACAGAGAGCAACAGTGCCTTTATGTTTGAATCATCATAAAATCAATTGCACCATTTATGCAATGATATTACTCAAAACTGATGCACGCCAGGTTCAATGACATTTTCAATCAGCTAGAAGAGGCTGATGTGCTTTTACACAATAGATCAAAGAACAATTGAATCGTGTATACCACTCACCTTCTCATGCACAGCTGGAATCTCATATCCTACCAAGATGTATCAGAACTTGCAATGGTCCTAATTCTATTTGATATTAAGAACAATGAAAAGATGAATGCTTCATAACCTCTTTAGTCAGCAAAGCTTTCAGTGCCTACGAAAAAAAATGCATATCAACTAGTAGAGCTTTTGTCGGTGTCTTTTGCAGCTGCATCTTCTTCAAGCTTCTTTTTCCAGTACTCATCAAGTGGGGGGCCAAATATTGCTTTTCCAGAAACAACTCCAATCCTGCAGAATCCATGTATTATCATTTCCAAAGCCTAGATACATATTGATGCAAAGTCAGATCAAGTGCCCACTTCTTTTCAATATTCGAGCTATAAGTAAAATTTCAATGGAAAAACTATAGCGACAGAACAACGTTTATGGATGTAAGACGGCACCTATATTACAGAAAGGCAACAATTAAGTTCTTCTATAAAAAAATTGACAGGTTGTTTAACATTCCCATAATAGTCAACAGAATTAAAGGGGCAAGTCTGTTGCACTCCTTCATCACTTGAACACAGAAAAGGAGAGAAGAAAGGATCCAAGAAGAAAACATACATACATACTAATTCTCTACCGTGAAACTGTTCTAAGCAAGCTGAAACTTTAGCACTCATGAGATAAGATTCATTAACCAGCTAATACGCTATCTGCCACCAATAAACTCCAAAATCTCTAACTTGTAAACGTGACAGAAGCTCCAACCTTCGATAGATAAATTGAAATACTAATAACATGATATGATATAGCTTACAAGTGCTATTTTTCCTCTTAGAACGAGTTCGGGCTGCACATTGGGATAATTGATTGCAGGTATATCCAAAAAATGAGATGAAATACTCAGCTCGACTCAATTAATTTCATTTAATAACAATAAATTGGAAAAGAAAAGGAAAGAAAATAGGCAAACAAAAAAAAAGCAGCAGTTCAAAAAATTACAGAGTTTTTTCATTAGATCGTCACAATAACAGTGCTAGTTTGGGGAAGCTCGAATAAGCATCAGTTTCACATCTATGGGGAAATGAACTATGGTTTAATGATGAATTTTGTGCTAAAGGTATGATATCAAAACGAATAAGAAATTCAAAGAGAAAAACTTACACTACGGCTCCGATTACCATAGGGAATGACAGAAATCTGCTTCTTCCGAAAAACATATCCCGATCACTTGTTTCCTCCAACGCCTGTATTACCCGTAATCGTATAACTCTGCTCTTTACTTTCAGGGTTTCCATGTTTTCCAGTTTGACTGTTCTTAAAGCTTACATGGGCTTCCAAACATGTGTAAGGCCCATTACTATAATTATGGGCCTCAAAACGAAGCCCATTAAAACAATTATTAGCGTTTTTTTGGAGTTGCATTTAGATTTTCCTTTGCTTTCAAAAAAAAAAAAGTATTTAGATTTTCCTTTGATGTTATAAAAAAGATTTTCCTTTCAAAAAAAAAAGGTTATATTTAAATTTTTTGATTATGGAAACCAACATTACTCATAGTTGGTCATCATATTTATTATATTAATCATATATATATATATATATATAAATTAATAATAAATAATTAATGATTATTATCGATTCATGATTGATGAAGATAAATCATCAAATATGAAGATTTAATCCTGGATAGATGGTGAAAACTATTAAGCAATAAGGAATTTTTGATGGATTGGTAAAATACGTAAAGATCAAAAAAAATATTAACGATAAAAATAGGATTGATATTGATATTGAAAGATAAAGAAATTAGAGAAACGAATAATATTAAAATTTTATTGATATTGATATTATATGTATAAATGATTGTTATATATTTTATTGATTGAGATATATAATTTTATACCACAAATTGAATTTATATTAAAATAATTTTGTTGATAAACTGATGATTTTAAAATAACACATAATATGTGGATTATGAAAGATATAGAGATAGCGAATAAAGTAAATTATAAATATATAAACAAAGAATGCAAGGACCATAAATAACCATCAATACATGTTTTATTGATTTTGTCAAAAGGATACTGACACAATGGGCCACTAGACCTTTAAAACTTTTCATTTTCAATATGGGATAATTATACTTTTATATTTTACAATTAGATATTTTTAAAAATTATATAAAAAATAATATTTTTTTTCAAAAAGTAACATATTATTATAAATATTTTTAAAAAAATAATTATTATTTTTAACTTTATTTCCAGCATCATTGTTGAGTCGACAGAAGTAAAATGACCCACCACCCAAGGAAATGGCAAGTCTTTGGAGAATCTCTCCCTTTTTCATGGATGAAAATCCATTTGTATAAACAACAAACAATTAATTCAAAGCATTAATCTGCTACGAATTGATTGAAAGCTACAATCTTTGGATATATGACATATTTATTTTATTTAAACCGATATATTATTTTATATTATATTTCCTCCACTTTATATTCAATTTAATTCTTTCAACTGCCAACTATATAACGCCTGCAATTCATACAGTCCAATTGCACAACTGAACTCACAGGAGTAGTTGTTTGCATTCAAGTCCCTAACATAGCCCCCCGTTTGATTTGATTCAATACCTAACATGGCCAAATCAAATCTATTGATAAGTGTATTAAAAAAAAAAGGTATTCCAGGAAAGAAGGGACTGATAAACTACTTGATTGATTAATGAATAAGCCATGAGGACGTGATAATCACATTTTGAATGTGCTTCTAATTGCTTTCGGTTGCTTTTCAGCTGAATATGAATATATATATATATATATACAATATAATAATTGGTTTAAAATAGAATAGCTTAGAGACAAATATGCGCAGGATACATGTGAAACTTGAAGAAAGATTATCATATACTTCTTTTTATATCACGAACAAGTAAATTACACAAACCCAATATATAACACTAATTATCGTAACATATCATAATCCACAATAATTATTACAAAAAATATATATAATATTATTACATGGCAGGCTAGCTAGCCAGCTGCTGAGTTATCTTCATCATGGTTTGTGCTTCTGGGTGTATATATAATCAGTATGAGCCGCCAAAGTTCTTCTCATCAAGCACTCTTCTTCTTCTTCAACTCCTTCACAACTTTCTTCTACCGCCTCCGCATGCTCCGCCTCACCACCACCCTATTAATCCAAACCCAACAACATCTCAAAACCATGTACTATGACGAGATCATAACTAATCCATACAATAACATATAAAACTTGAAAGGGAACAACTTACCTTCTGTTGGCTACTTGCCAAGGACCCATGGAGAAAGTCTGGCTCGGGACGGCCGGCTTTGATCATTACGGTAGAGAGGAGGAGGACAAGGACGATCAATAATCCAGTGGCAACCTTAACCCTAACCATTTTTTCTGGTAGTGATTAGGGTAAAAAGAGATGAAAAGGAGAGAGGGTTTGGGTAGGGTATTTATAGAGGAAGGGGAAAAATAAATAAAGGAATCGTGTGCATGTGAACTGTAGATATGGTGAGATGGTATTTCAACTATGGTAGCTTATTTATTATTTTGATTATATATTTCAACTGTATTAGCTTATCTGGTACGGCTACAAAATAATCATCCATGCATTAATGATTTTTATTTTTTTTTATGTTAAGTCATTTAATAATATGTAAAATACACACTCATGAAAGTATAATAATAATAATAATAGATTTAGATCATTCATAATCTAGTTTGTATCAAATTTGATACAATAAAATTATATCATTTATGGATTAACTTACTAATAAAACTTAATAAGTCGTATCAAGTTTCATTCGTTAATTTATCTTGAAATAATATTATTTTAATTTTATTTATAGAGATTAATTGTGTAATTTCATATTATATGAATAATTCGATATCAAATATATCATATTGATTTACATGAAACATAAATTAATTGTTTAAAATGAATTGCATCGATTTATGCATATCAAATTTAGATTAGATTCAAATTAAAATTTTAAATCATATTGAAAATTGAATCGAGATAACGTATGGAGCTAAATTATGGATTTTAAGAATGAATGTGTTTGAGGTATGGTAATGAATCACATAGATGAAAAGGGAATTGTTCTAGAAAGGAGAAATAAATAAATTAGGCGGAAATAAAGACAGACAATATGAATTTATTTATAGGCTTAGCGAAGCTTAATATTTGTGGAAATTCTTACCCAACTTTGCTGTCTGTTTTTATAAGCAGCATCCAACTTTGTTTTGTCATTTTGCATGTTGCCTGGTTTCAAGAGAGCACGAATTCTGTAGATGCCGGTATAGGATAAGATTCCCTCGACTCTACCTATGATTTGATTTTTAAACCCTTTTCTTTTTTATCATGCAAATACTATGACACATCTATCAATTTTATCTAGAATGCTCTAGAATTCCCACCATTACTTTAGCAGCTGAAGCTGGTAACCAATAGCATATTATTTTGTATTATTATTCCCTGATTTATAATTCAATATAAAGTTGATATTTATACATATACACACATACGGATCATATTAGAGAAATAGATTTGATAATAATCATATATTATCTCTCTTTATGTTTTGGAAGGTAGTCCTTTCTTTAAAAAGGATTTGTGGCATATCAAATAATCATACGATTTTTTGTTTTACATCAAATTAAATCACATGTTTCATCATCGATCAATCAAAAAATAAAAATTTTGATTCATTCCAATCAAATTTCCTTCTTATTAATATCGAAGTTATTCTTAACAATGCATGCTAGTGGTTCAAGTTTTTTATTTCCAACTTGTGCAGTTGGAAGGATAAAAATTCATTTATCAGTTTAAATTTTTAGATTAAATAATTTCTTAATATATTATCAAAACTTTTATAATCAAAAGTTCTGGAATTTAATAAATATTTACCTATAAAATTCTGTAAGAAATATATAAAATTATTTATTAGTCTTATTTAATCAATAAAATTTTTAGATTGAATGGTTGAATTTATACTAGAATATTAAAAAAATAAATCATATATATTTTATAACATAAATGATTTTTAAATAAATTTATAAAATAAATTAATAACTTCTCATGATTCTATAAATAAAAAAGGAGTAGGAAGAATTATAATGCATTTAGTATTATTATTATTAATTTAAAGAAATATTTATTTACCTACCTATTTCAACACTATTTTTTAAAAAATAATTTTAATAGAGAAAAAGATTTTTAATTTTCAAACTGAAGAAAAGCTGAGCTTTAATGGTGGGAAGTTGACATTAGAGTGGAATCATTTTGGTAGGAAATGATTGACGCAAATACATATTAATAATGAAGTGGCAAAATAACCGTTCGGTTGGTGGAGTTTAAAGGATCTACGTTGAATGATTGTGGGATTTTGACTTTCTTTCATTAATCCCCTCCCCACCATTTAAATCCCAAAATTATTGCCACTAATCAGTCTTTATCATGCTTAATTTTTTCTTAATTATACTTAGTCTAATATATGCTTACAATTTATATATAATTACTCCCAAGGAACATAATCTCCCCCCTTGTCTTTGATTCGCCGTTGACTATTTTTCACATGCAACCAACTTTAGATTCATGCTGCGAGTTTATCGGATCATATATATATTCTTCACATTTTCATTCATGAGTATATTTTATAATATTTAATTATCACGTAATAATATTAAGTTTCAATGCTATAATATTAAAAAGAATTATAATTTTTTAGATGTATTATCATTATTATTCAAAAATTAGTATGTGTTTTCACATGGTATCAAATATGATTTTATGATGTTAATTTAATTATATTTATAGTTTATCAATAGTAATTCACAAATTAACTTCAAACAATATAATTTAAATAAAATAATATATTAAGACAGAGAAGAAATTATAAAGAAAATAGGTTTTATGGTAATATGAGGAAGTGTAACTTGATGTTAAAGGTTTATTATATAAGATTATAAATTTATTAATAATATAATAATAGATATTAATTTTATTAATTAATATGTATATATAAATTTTTATATTAATCAATATACTGTTTGAATAAGTGATATTAATGAAAATAATAAATATTAATATATTATTAAGAGATGAAAAAATTTCTTTTTTTTTTTTTTTTGAATGTGCTTTCATTGTCAGATTCGGACACGATATCTTAAAAAGTAGACAATGGTGGGAAGGAAGAAAGGCGTAGAATTGCAATGAAAGAAGAGCCATATCTTATAAATGAACTGAAAACTGTCCATGGAAGGAAGAAGCTGTTTAAGGCAATCAAATAACGTGCAATTATTTTTGTGGGTGCGTTCCATTATTGCGGTTCTGATGTGAATATTCATTGACATCTCACTTCTCTTCATGGAAAAAAAGTGGTAAATAATTGTCCAACTTTAGAAAGAAAAAAGAAAAAGAAGAAATATAAACAATAAAAAAAAGTCCAAAATGAATAATTTGCTCGTACATCAAAGGGAACGTACCTTTAAATTGATTGAAAGAAATGATGTCCATAAGCATATTATCAATTCTTGAAAAAGATGGGGTAGGAGTGAATGAAGGAAAGGGAATCGAGGCAAGAAAGGAGTTAAGCTTGTCCATTCCGTTGGTAATGGGTTATGGTTTTGCAATGGTGCAAGTATAATAAATGGTGAAAAGGATCTTCAACCATCAAACCAAAAGGCTTTTGAGGGTATCATTGTGCTGCCAACAAAATGCTTTCTGCACGTACTTCTCCACCATTACTTATAAATTGGCTTTCTTTTAATATATAAATATTGTATGATCATACTCTATTCCCTTCATTGGAGGACTCTCTTTATACCAAAAGGAGGATTGTAGTTGAGTCATGTTTATGTAAGCCATGATGTCAAATGATGCAAATACTATATATATTCCCTTCATTGAAGGAACCCAATGCTTGCTATCCCTCTGCTGCTATAGTAGCATTGGGTGGACTTGGTTTCCTGGTATGACAAGACCAAATTGGGTTTGATTGATTAATTGGACCGAATTCTGGAGCTCCCGGTTCAGTTCTTGCAAGTCCAGGCCTCCATTTCATGTCAAATGACAGTTTAGTTCTAAATTTAATATGGAAAATGTATTGTAAGAGATAGAACAAGCATGCATTCTATTTAATAAATAAATAATTAAATTTAAAATTAAAATTAATAAATGAATTTTCTTTATTGAAGTAGTTGTTGATGCCTAGAGTGTTGGCCATGAAAGGAATAGCTTCTCAACCCATGCAAGTTTTAAATATTCTTCTACCATCTGCATTAACCTCCACATTTCTACATATTTATATTTCAAATTTAATAACTATATAAATCATTCCTAAATTCCACTTTACGAATTTTGAGTCGAACAGGTTCTTGAGTTCGTCAGCAGGGCTACATTGAATGCGCAATCACTCATGGTAATTCTGCCACCAGTTTTACACCAAGTTCTTGAAACACGCACGAATCTCAGTTTGGAACTTTCATTTTCAGTACCAAATCTACTAGAAGAGGGAGATCTTACAGATGACAAAAGATTCAATAATTTGGTTCTTGCTAGCTAAGCTATCTTCGACCTAAACCTGATTATGATCAAGGAGCACACGTGTCCTTTGACTCAGCCGTCCATGTTCTCACGAAAGGTATCCATCTCAACCAACTCCAAAAGCATAATTTCAAGAAAAGTTGCATGTTATCATGTCATTTAACTTGTAAACATTTCTTTCAATGTGAGACAATCCATCTGTGACTCCTATTTCCAGCAATTGCTAATTGACTTCTTTACATTCTACGTTAGATCGTTCGAATCTTTGTTTTGGCACTGGATTTTTCAGCATTTTCCCCTTCAAATCTTGATTGATGGCGAGCAAGCAACAGGTGGCTAACCTTTCAACTTCAAGATTAATCTAGCAGCCAACACTGGTGTATAAAATTAATATTTGTTTGACTAAATTTTGACCAAAACATGCTTAGGAAATTATAATTGTTAGTATAAAAATTCAAAATATTTTTTTATTAATTTAATTCATCATATATTTGTTAATTATTTAATATTATATATTAATTTTTATTAAATATCATAAATATATTAATTTTATATTAATTTTAACTTAGATAAAAAAATAAAATTCCATATAATAAAAGTGCATTTATTATATTTATATTCAAGATTCTTTTCTCTTTTTTTGAATTTTTTCATTTGCAATGGAATAAATAAATAATTTATTCACTAAATAGTTGAAAAAATTTTCCAAAAAAATCGAATAATCTTCCTTAGTTTAGTGAACAAATCATTTTAATAAAAATAAATTAATTTCATTGAAAAAAGTTCATTAAAAATTAAAAAATATTTTTTTATTTTTTTGGAAATAAGTTAGTGAATAAATTATTTTATTTATTCTATTGCAAATGAAAAATCAAATAAAAATAAAAAGAATCTTGAGAAAATGCAAGACATAATTTTCTATAAATATAATAAATGCACTTTCATGATATTAAAATTTCTTCAATTTTTTAATTCTCTTAAAATGTTAAACATTGATTATTGGATTGAATTATAAACTCATTAATAATATGCATTATCAATGTCTTTCTTCATACTTAAGTTATCACTTTTAGTCATATTTTCATGCATTCTTAATTGATCTAATAGTATTGAATATGATGAATTTGCATATATTATAACCCTGGCGAGCCATCCACAAGTCGTGGATGACTCGCCCTCTTAATTCCTTGAATTTTTCATTTCATGTGAGTCTTCCACGAGTCATGGATGCCATCCACGACTCGTGTACCATTCACCCTCCTTTAATTCTTGATTGTTTTAGTTGTTTCAAAAGCCACACGACTCGTGTAGCATTTACACAACTCATGTGGTGCATTTAGGTCACATTTTCCCTTCTTTTTCTAGCCCTAGGATCATAATAATGTATGGTTAGGATGCATTTTAGCTTTAAACAGTTATAGGAGTCTTTTAGTTAGTCAGAACGTGGGGGAATTCAATCACTCATTCACTCATGAAAGCTTAGATAATTAGGTTAGGATAGAATTAGGGTTTGGGGGAGATTGACAAAAACCTAAACAACTAGAGTTATTTTTACTAATCTTTTCTTTGATTCTGATTTCCTTTGAATAGATTTTCATCAAGACATTAAGAAGACAATCATCAGGAAGGAGAAGCCGAAGATTGGGAGTAGTAGCAGCAGAGTTGATCGAATTTTCTCTTATCTTCATCTTATTCTAAATTAGTTTGAATAATCACTTATGGTTGTAGTTTCTTTATTATTTATGTTGGTTTACTTATTTCAATTCTTAATTATGATTTAATATAGTTGTAGGGATTGGAGGATGTTTGAATAGATTTAATTCCTTTTTATTAGCAATTTATTTACCTTTTTATGTTTTCGAGTTATGATTCATTCTTATGATGTTTGATTGTTAGAACGGGCCCTTTTTAACATGAAAATATTGAACTAGTTTTGTTAATCGCTTTGAAAGAAGGTTTAACCTAACCAAACGAACTTGAGAACTCCGAATGATAACTACCTAAACATATGAGTTAATTAATTTGGATGCATAAAGTATAGTAAATGAACTTAATCGCTAAAGTTAATAAATGAACTTAATCGTTAAAGTTAATCTTAACAGTCACAAAAGTAGGGTGTTAGCTTAGCTTTAGTAGGTAAATATTCCTTTAAAAGAAAGATCTTTATATTAAAACACTGTTTTAAAGTGGGTAATTGAATTAATTATGAAAGGTTTATGTTTTGTTCATCATTACCAATCACTATGATTAATTGTACATTATGTATACTATATTAGTTGGTTATATTTTAGTTAATTAAATAAACTTTATCGTATATCTGGATATTAAATTGCCTAAATAATCAATGAAATTGATATTTAGTACTTGATTATCATTGGTCTCAGTGAACGATACCCTTATACTGCAGTTGCAACTTGTATTCTTGCGATGACGTAATTACAATTTAAGGATTATAAATGTAAAACTTGTTGATTTCTATGCATGTGAGAATAACTCTATTTATACGCCAACACTCATGCTATTTGTTCAATTCAATTATTGAATTAAATTAAAAATTTTAAAATTTAAAATTGAATTAAATTGAATTTTTATTGATTTTAGAATATATGAATCAAACTTAATCGAATATCAATTCAATTCAATTTTTTAAATTTTAATTTTTTTAAAATCAAATAATATATTTTTAAAATTTAAATTTTTTAAATTTTAGTCAAAGGGATTGTTTGAATTAAATGACTCTAAATTCCATAGAATTTGTAAATTACATTTTAAATCTATGATTTTTTAAAAAATCAATAGAATTTCAAATTTTCTCGTTTTGATTAAAAATATGAAATTTATAGATTTGAATGATATGATTATAATAAAATGATATAAACTCACATTTTCTTATAAATAAAAAATGAAGAAATTTGAAAAATTGATCTCTTAGATAGGATTTTGAATTCCATCAAAATGAATGAATTCATGTGTATAAAGGAATTCAACATTGCATATATTATTTCAATTTTTTAACTACTAAATCATGAAATTATATAAATTTATGAAATATTTGAATTTTTTCATTCAAATTTCATCAAATCAAATAATGTCGAACAAAATTTATGGATTTGAGTTCGATCCTAAGCATTTTAGTAATGTGACTTAGGAGGGAGGGTAAAGGGTATAATGTGGTTAGAATAACAAAAGAAGAGGAAGGAAACAAAGAAAGAAAGTTGGAAGACTAGGACAATTGAAGTGAACTTTTTTGGCATGTGAGTGAGTTGTGTCGTGTAGTTAGGAGGCGTAGGTTAGACAGGTCCAGCCTAAGCTCCAATTTTCTAGCAACTACTTAGCCGTTGCCATCCTCCTCAACGTCCGTTTCTCTTGCATTATTTAGTTTCAGTTTTGTGATTAAAAAGCTGCCACCGAGATCATATTGTGGCCCCCACTCCCCCCCCCAACATTTTTCCTCGTTTAAGAATATTTCAAAATATATTTCATTTATAAATTATTACACTGTATATTATTTCTTTTTCAAATTTAAAAATTATCATCATCTCTATACTTTTAAATATAAAAAAGAATCTAAATTTTATCTAATATATAAAATTTAAATTCATAATTTTTAAAATTAAAATAATTTTAAATTTCTTTATTTAATCAAAATTATAAAATTTATATATTTTAATATCAAAAATGAAAATGAAAAGCTCAAATCTAAATCAACTTGAACTTTCTGTAAAGTATACTGTCATGAATAATAAATTTATCTCTTGAATTTAGATTTATAAGGAAATTTAAGATTATTTTATTTTTTATGATTAAATAATAAAATTTTATAAATTCATAAAATATTTAAATTTTTTTAAATTAAACAATTAAAATATATTATAAAAAGTGTGTCTTAAAACATAGAGAAGAAACTAAAACCAAAAGAAACCAGAAGGAGAGTTAGCATGGAAGCATGATGGGGTTAGTTTTTATAGTTCTTCCCCCTTCATATGATATTGGGATGCATGTAATAATGCCAACTTTACCTAATTTTCTGCAACAAAACAAATATCCAGTTTATCATGGAATTCATTTTTGTACAAGTTTGACCATACACACCATGGTTTAGCTTTAACTTTTCTTCCAACATCATCTTTGCTAAGGTGTCTTTCCTTCCAACCCTACGCTCTAATAATTCTTTAACTCTCCCATCCTCATTATTTTGTACATATTCGTTTCTTTCTTATAATTTTCTTTTATGCAATTAACATTAATATATTTATCATTTTAAGGAAATGAAACTAATTTTATTCAAGTTAAATGAATATTTTCAAGATAAAACTCTTTAAATGAATTTTTAAAATTATTATATATATATATATATATATATATATATAAAAGATTTGAACTCAAGACCTTAATCCTTGGTATGGCTTTAAGTTCGTATCTTTCTACTGATTAAAAGCAGCATTTAGCATAAATAATTAATGCAAAATATGCCCATCAATGTATCGTCTTCAGACACGGAAGTTGCAAAACAGTTTGCAGTTAGCTGTTGCTTTTAGGAAACTTAATATATATATATATATATAATATAATGTGGAGAATATTCTTCATGGCAGCCGAAAAGAGATATTACGTTGTTTGATTGAAGCATTGAATGAAGAAGGGAAGTGGAGGAATGTAGGAAAAGGAAATGGAGGCGAGGAAACAGAGTTTGGTAATATATTTGGAGGAGAAGATGCTTTATTAATGTCGGCCTCATGCTAACCATTCGCTTTACAGCTTTATTTATATATTTGGTTTCTTCAGAATTCCTTTTGCTTCTAATCCATTCATCACTCTATTCTATTCTATTATTAACCTAACTATTCCACTTGTCCCATAGTTTTTGCATTCATTTTTGTCCTCCAATCATTGGATGCCACCTCCTACTACCATCATCTTTGCAACCTTATGTTTTAATATATGGTGTTACATGAAAAATTCTTAGGTGAATTAAGTTCATCACGTAGGATTATGGACTCATTAATGATATGGTATTATGTAGGATTATGGACCCATTAATGATATAGTGACACGTGTCAATTTTTATTAAATGTGAAGCATTTATTGGTTGTATATTAATTATGTATAATTTGTTGTATAGTTGGAACTATATGTAGAACAATAACTTGAGTAACAAGTAATAAGGCGAAACAAACTCGAGTCGTGTGTGTAAGCACTGTCCTTAAAGGATATTTGCACGTATAGCAAATTCCTCCAAGGATTAAACGAGCTCCTCCACTCAACGGTAGGAAAACAGGGATTACTGTAAATTTCAAAAATTCTAAAATGAAAATTAAATAAATGATTTATGTGTTAATAATTTTTATTATATTTTTTATTATTTTTAATATATAAATGATTTGTTAACTTATTATTTCATATTAATATTTAATATAAAATACTTATTATATGATAAAATTTTTTGTATAAATTAATTTCATCTAAAAACTTAATTTTAGAATTTTTTTGGTACCAATTGATAACCGACCAATTCTTTTCCTTTTCTCGACTATTATATTATTTTTATAAAATATATTATTTTATTAATTATTCATTATCAATTATCAACTAATAATAATAATAATAATAATAATAATAACAACTATCGATTATTATAAATTTTTAAATCAAACAATTTTATCATAAATCCTTTATAAAATTATTATCAAAATGCTAAGAATTTTATCAATTTTATCATAATTATTATCAATTATGCTTTGATAATAATTAAAATGCTAAGAATCATGATTATCAAGATAATCAGTATAATTATAAAATTATTATCTTTAAATATTTATTTATAATAAAAAAATAATCATAAAAACATTA
Organism: Dalechampia spathulata; assembly: GCA_948192965.1. Taxonomy (NCBI): domain Eukaryota; kingdom Viridiplantae; phylum Streptophyta; class Magnoliopsida; order Malpighiales; family Euphorbiaceae; genus Dalechampia; species Dalechampia spathulata. The sequence goes on along the minus strand of CANYBF011239269.1, from coordinate 27,670 downwards.
TTCTTATATGTATATGATGGTTATTTTCTTGAAAAAAAGAAAAAGAATTAATTATTTATGTGACAAATAAATAGAAGAATAGAAAATTCAGCATAGGAATAAGATGCTCTTAGCTAAACCACCTAACAATATTAATTGAATCGCATTTGCTATTAGAAACTCTCTCAGCAAATCATGGACCACCATACCAACCCCATTCCTACCCTCCCGAATAAACATAGCACCATCAGCATTAATCTTTAGAGTATCACCGACGGATGTAAGTCTTCTGGCTGCTCGAGTTTTCCTATGTGTTATTGTGATGGTTGTTTTAATTAAACAAAGCATAGGAGAAATTATTAGAAAATATATCTATTAGAAACTCCCAAGAATTACATAACAAGATGTTATTATGAAATTAAACCACGAAAGCAAGATTACAGATCAAGTCAATGATTGTGGTTCATTGACAGCGGCCTCCGGAACTAGACAGATGCCTTTCTTCTCCCTTTCCGCAAAGAGCCCTCGTGGAATCACGCCTCAAGAAAGTATTTCTTTTAATCCCAATGGTTTAATGCTTATTAATTATAATTATAATTAGCATAATATAATAAACGTAATGATATTAAAAGGTGGCATGTCATTTTCTGGGTTATCTTATAATTCCCAGTCCGTCTACAAATGTCAAAATGGTCCGGCATTTGCATTGACAAATGCTCTTTCCCCTTTCAAGATAATAATAAATTGATGGCTAAATTTTCCTAATTATATCACTAATTATTGATATAATTTTATTTATTTATTATTTTATTAAATAAAAATATAAATCAATTTAAATGGGTATAATTATAGTATGGTCCATCGACTCTGAAGTAGATTTTACTGATAATTAATTTGTACCAAAAAGTGATTTAACCGTGACTATGACAACTTACTTTCAATAATTGAACTTTAATTAAAAAAATCAAAAGCAAATGCGACGTGTTTTTTAGTGCGGGGCTCAGCTAAGCTATTGAGCTCATGAGCCTAGCCGATGATACACGTGGCTCCACGTCAGTAGCTTTCTTGATTATTGGCTACTCACACGCTTAACCTATAACTTCACACGTAGAGCAAAGCGGACCCAGCTGCTTCTGTTTCTTCGTGACTAAGCTAGAAGATTAAAATTTTAAACAGTTGGCAACAAGTAAAAATAAAAATAAAAAATTCACCGTTCCATATTATATTTTTACGCTTGAATAGATTTAAAAAAATACCTATGTTAAAGTAAATTTTATTTTTTTACTGATTTATTTATTTATTTATTTATATTAAGCATGTATTTTGTGACTTTTTTCGATAGAAACAAGAATTGAAGTGCACATTGACTGGACAGCCATTCTTTGTGTAAATACGAAAATACCCTCGAATTGTGATTTTCATGCAAAATTGTAGGTCCCACGATTGCCCTTCAGGTTTTGTCCATAAATATGAGCCTCCTATGCTGCATTTCTTCCCTTTCCCCCTCCTTCCTCTCTCCTCTTTCCATTAGGCTAAAATTCTGCTGGTTTTTCCTTTTTTCCTTTTTTTATTATTCTTATTTTAAATATATATATATATATATATATATATACACGCACACACACACTCATGTTGCCCGCTGTTACAACTTTTGTCTCGGTCTCTGAAGCAGTGCTTGAAGTTCCATCCTTGTCCTTTGAAACCGCTTTCACACCCTGGGATGACTGCTCCCAATTCCTTGAATGCGATCTTGATACACAGTATTGCTCCTCACCAAAACCGGTCGGTTCAAGTTCCGGGTCTGATGAACCAGTTCTGTCTGATCCAACCCGTAACAACTCCACCTCTAGTTTTGATCATGAACCCAACCAAACCAAGGTTCCCGTAGTTGATGAACGGAAAAGGAGAAGGATGATATCGAATCGGGAGTCAGCCAGGCGATCCAGGATGCGAAAACAGAAACATTTAGAAAATTTAAGGAACCAAGTGAATCAGTTGAAGGACGAGAACCAAACATTGAGAAATCGGTTGAGATATGTTATGTACCATTGCCAAATCATAGGAAGGGAGAACGAGCGACTCCTGTCCGAACATAGTATTCTCAGACGAAAGCTATCGAACTTACATCAGATGTTGTTATTCAAGCAACTGCAACAATCGGCATCCATGTGGTCACACAATAACATGATCACGAGTGGGAAATTCTCATCATCATTAATCACTTCATAAGCTGCACAACGATTATATATATATATATATATATATGTATAAATTAGTTTTGAACAAAGGAAACAGAGAGAAATGTTTTTGTATCTCTTTGTTTCACTGTAGTCTCTGAGCTACTTAAAAAGCAAAATAAAATGGTGGGTTGCTCTCTTTTTTTCCATATACTTCAATCAAAATTCAATCTCCACTACTTATGTGTGTGCGTGTGTGTGTATATATATATATATATATGGACCATATGGTATGCTGCCAAACTATGGAGCCCTGTGCTGCTTTAGAAAATGGGACAAAGCTGAAGCAACGTGAAATCTCTCAAATGTCCTTCACAAAGACTTTAATAATCAATATAATAATATATATCAAAATTTATTAAATATATATTGATAATTATTTATGATATAATATTAATATGTATTTAATATTTAATTAAAAAGCATACAAATGAAGATGATATCAGGTGTAAATTAGATGGAGGGAGGAGGATAATTTTGTCATTTGGAAATTAGAGAAGATTTTGTGAACAGAGTAGGATTCATGAGTAATGACGTAGAGCGCCACCTGCCTGGCATAAATAATTGGGGCGGAATAATTGATGGACCATCAACCACGCAAGAGGCTATTTTACAAGAAAAGTTATTCTTCCCACCACCACCACTTCTAACTCAATTCAATTTTCATTCCGGGAAATTTTTTTCCCATCAATCAAATATCAAAAAATTTATAAATTCTTATCTTAAATAATAATGGGTTTTTGTTATTTATTATCAAACTTTTTTTTATAAAATAAATATTTAAAAGTAATGCAAAAAAAAAAAAGCTTTCTTATAGAAAAATACTTTAATTGTTATCCTAATTTTGATTATATAGCATATAATTGTGATATTCATATTCATGGACGTGCATGGTTGAATACAAGGTCTTGAAATTTTCATATATGATGATTTAGACACTTCAAATTTATTTATTTATTAAATTAAACTGTTATCAAAATCTATATAGTAGCATATTTGGGTACATCTTCATTTTATTAACCCGTGTGTGAAGAATATTAATGGTCATGACCAACTATAAAGTAAAGCATGAGGGTGATTCTTGTCAGGAGTCATACATGAAGTATGAACATGATTAAAAAGCAACCGCGATACGGATAAGTGGTTTCTAAAGTTATAATAAATTGAAAATTCGAGGCAATTATAACATTTTTGAAAAAAGAATTCTAAGATGACAGTAAATCATCACTAATATTCTAAATTATAAATATTATTGCTGTTGGTACATTTAGGTCAGTGTATCATTCACATCAGAGTAAATGGAATATGATAGTGGAGAATGACCTCTCATCAAGGATAAGAGATTAAGATATGTGACCAAAAAGAAAACCTCTATCCACTTATATGTTTATAGGGTTGATTACGGGCATATGTGTAGAATATTTATAAAATTGGATTTTTAATTTTTTTTTAAAAACATTATTTTTAACTTTTTCTTTATTTTTAAAAATACCAATTTTTCATTTTTTTCATTTTTTTATTTTTTAATACATATTCTATTATTTCTTATAAAAATATATTTTAGAATTAAAAATTATTAAAATATAAAAACTATATTATTCTAAATTAATATCTAAAAAATATAAATTTAAAAATTTTGATATCAAATACTTAAAATATATATGTATCAATACTTGATATATATTAAAATAGTATATATTCAGTATTTGTTTAATATATTATATATATATTTTTTTTATAATTTTCAAAAAATTTTATATTTTTGAAAATAATTTTTTAGATTCTGTATTTTTCAAATTTTTCAAAATTTTTTCTATATTTTTATAAAATAACCTAACAAAAATGCATAAAAGTTCTATTTATTTTTTATTATTCTATGATTTTTTTTAACATATGACATTATCATTGTTTTGAAAGTTATATTTTGATGGAAACATTTCCAGAATATCCTTAATAACTAACGAATAATAAATATGAATTTAGTAATTTTTTGTAAATTTAATTCATTAAAAATTTTTTGGATAAAACAAAAGAATTATAAAATGATAAAATAATATATAACAACATCCATTAATAGAGCCATTACAACACCCAGTTAAATGATTATATTTTTAAATTATAATACCTTACTATTTACTATTGAAATCAATTTATTCGATTCTATTTTATGAAAGATTTTAACTAAATTGAATAAATTAAAAATTAAATAAATAAAATCAAACCGAATAGAAATTAATTAAAAATTGAATAAATAAAAAATTGAATATGCAAAATCGAACCGAATCAAATAAAGTAAAAATTAAATTGATAATCGTTTAATTGATATAAAATGACATTGTTCTAAATACTAGTATAAAAACAACATCGTTTTATAATCAATTATTTGATTTATTTGGTTTATTCAGTTTATTCGATTATTCGATATTTAAACCGAATCGAAAACCAAAATTTTTTTAAAAAATAACCAAAATGAAATTGAAAATTTAAAAATTAAATTGAGATATCATAAATTTATTCAATTTTTAAATATTTTTGCTAACACCTAATTGCAATGTTAAACCATAACAAAAAGCAAATATGAAGTATACAATGGAGGTGAAAGCCAAATTGTGAATTCGAAAAACCACCAAGTTAGGTATAAAGAATATCAAGAATTGTTCATAATTATCTTGAAAATCAACATTTTCCAGGCTTAAAACCTTTAAAAATTGTCCTGGACAATGTCAATAATGGTTTATTTTCTTTAATGTCTCCATCAAATGGTAATTATATTTGACAAATTGGGTGTCCAAATTGACATATGATAGGTTTAATACCTACGTAATTGCAGCTTCTATTTACATATTATATCAAACTTGAATTCATGATTTTTTAAATTAATGAAATTTTAAATTTTTTTATTTAATTTCAAAAATAAAATTCATAGATTTTAATGATATTATTATGATAAAATAAATATATCACATTCTTTCATAAATTAAAAAAATATTTAAAAAATTCATTAAAAATTTATATTTTATCAAAATAAAAGAATTCAGATCTATAATAAAATTCAATATCTCATATATTTATTTTATTTTATTGATACCTAAATAATAAAATTTGATAAATCTATAAAATATTTAAATTTCTTATTTTAAATTCTTTTAAATCAAATTATACATGACACTTTAGACAAGAAAATATATAAATAAAATGAAAACATATTCATAACATGAAAATGCAATATATTTATTTATAAGGAAACAACACAATATGGAAATAGTCATATCATAAAAAATTTTAATATAAAAATATATAATTTTTATTATAATACTAATATATATATGTATATAATTTAAATACAAAATTTAAATTTTTATAGCATAAGATATTATAAATAAAAATATATTTTTTTATTTGAATTCCATTTAAATTCATTTATTTGAATTTAATTTAGATATAGAAAAACTAAGTAAAATAATTGAAAATTCAAAACTTTTATACCAATATATTAATAGGATTTCGAATCTTAATTACCATCTTAATCACTTAATCACACGTAACCCTCTCTTCATTAAAAAAAAGAACGCAAGATTAATCACCAGATCTTGAAGGGTTCCTGTCAGCTTTGGCAGTTGGGAAATTCAAAAGGAACAGGTCAGCCCATATAAATTAAACCTTTTAATCCATGCACGATTACGTCTAACTCGATATAAATACTGTCTGAATTAAACCAATCTTAAACCCAACAATATACCAACTCCTATCTAACCCAACAATTCTTCAACAATGTCTCTCTTAAGCATCAGCTTCTATTTTGCAAGTTTAGCTCTGCTTCTCCAACCAATCCATGGAATCGACCCTCTTTACCATTACTGTTCAAGCCCTGAAAATTTCACCGCCAATGGCCATTATGATTGAAGCTTGAACAAACTCATCGGAAATTTCAACTACCTGGCCGTAGCCAAGGGCTTTGCTCTTGGCTCTTTGGGTGTTAATAGCCATGAACGACCTTATGGACTCACTCTCTGTACAGGAGATGTTTCAGCTTCAGATTGCATAACATGTATTTCACAAGCGAACAATGATATAAGAAAACTCTGCCCATATAAGAAAGAAGCAATCATATGGTACGATAGTTGTCTTTTGAAGTACTCGAACAAAGATTTCTTTGGCCAAATTGATAATAAAAACAAGGTATATCTTCTGAACGTGGAAAATGTAAGTGATCCGGTGACATTTAATCAAAAGACAAAAGAGTTGTTGATCGAAGTAGCAAGGAACGCTTCTGTAAGCCCACGAATGTACGCAGCAGGAGAATTGGAGATTGATGGCGTTAAAGGAATAAACAAGATATATGGAATGGCCCAATGCACAAGAGATCTAACAAGTGTTGATTGTAGTAGTTGTCTTGATGGTGCTATTGGTGAATTGCCGAGTTGTTGTGATGGGAAAGAAGGTGGTAGGGTTGTTGGTGGAAGTTGCACTATTAGATATGAGATTTATCCATTTGTTAATGCATAGATTAATCTTATTGCTATCACAAAAACTTGTCATACATTAGAATCATGTGATTTGTTTGATGAATGTACCATTTCATAGGATCTTATGTCTTGTATGTAAAATAGCAAATTCTTTAATGGAATAAGTAAATAATATTACTACTTATTATGGAAAAATATTTGATTCAAGTATTAAAAGATCAAGCATGCTTTTATCCATATATATTGCTTCCTTTTTGGAAGTTAAACCCGAAATTTAATATTACAGACTACTTACCATTTATCCATTATTGTAAGGTTCCGTTCACCGGATGTGCAGGAAAATGGATGCCAGAAACCAAATTCTACGGTAACATGCTCTATGCGGTTAATAATAATAATACCATCACTACAACAATGAATTAAACATCTAATATTCCTTCACCTAATTCTAGCAATATAACTGACACCTTCATAAATTGATGAACCCGCTAATATTAACTATTATCAACACGGTGGAAATGAAGATGGAGAAATATATATTACGGTAATTGATTAACCAAATATATTATATAGTTTATTTACGTTAATTTGGCATGAGATTAATACTGATGCTAGCCCACATATATCTTCATCTTCCTCTCATGTCTGGGAATAGGAGGGAGATTAGAAAGCTTAACAAAATTATCATCTCTAACATCGCATGATTTCCTGCATGAAAAGATAATCAGCTTGCTCTTCCTTGCTTTATGCTTGAGTAAATTCTTCTTGTTTTCGTTAGTTATCTTACCATTTTTATCAGTTTTAGTGCACTCCTTGTAGGCTGCTAGGAAAGGGTCGTCCTGCCACCACCCTAAACTAATTTTCTCAGAAATGCTTCTTCGTGGCGGCTGTGTCGTCGTCTGGCATGGAGGAAGAGGAATATTTCTCGCGTCAAATCGAGGTGGAGATGGAGCCAGTAGTGAAGATGATGATGACAGATTAAGGGCATCAAGTGCTTGATCTAGAGGGCAATTTTGGTGACTGGCCTTAGAAATCCCAGGCGAGTCTTCCCAAGAAAAGGGTATATTTCCTTGGGAGTAAATTTTTCTATGGCTCATTCTTTTTAGTGGGATGTGCACAGATTTTTTAAGGCTAGTGATGAGCTTTATAAGGTCTTATATTAAGAGGGGATATAGGGCAATTTTCATGCAATCTACACTCTCTAACAGCAAAGAAGCCACAAGGACAAGCAAAGGAAACGTGAAGATGAAGCTGGTTTTTAGCTTTTAGACCAATTCAATGAATTACAAAATGAACAACAATTACATGATGAATGAGAAGAAAGTTGCTAGCTACAAGATAAAAGTTTTTGAAAGGTTTGGTGGCTGTAAGCAATCTCCGGCAATAACCCACGATTTCACTAAGTTGACGAATAAGTACAATGAATTTCATATGATCAATCAATTAATTAAATGAATACGAAAGCTACGAAGATCATGATCATTTTTCATGATGCACTTATTTTATACTTTTACATACATCTTTTCTTAATTATTCAATTTAAATATTGCAAATGGGGGATTATTGGTGAACTTGAGACCTCATATTGAATATAGGAAGAGAATCATTATCCAAACTCACCAATTAAGGGAGGATCTTTGTTAGATAATCCACTAAACTTTATTAATAAAATATAAAATAATTTGCCACGTACCAAACTAGAAGACTTTTCGATTGTCCAAGAGTAGTATCAAAATTTATGATAGCTTATGATTGTGGGAAAGGTCTAAAAAGTTGATCAAAGAGAACAAAAGGAACAAGGAAAACAATGGAAGACAAAGATTTATGATGAACAAGACAAAGGAACAATATGTTATATGATTTTGGAACGTTGGTACGTATAAGATATTTATGTATAACTTGTGTAGGCAGAATCATGGCAAAACAAGCAATGAATGCAACCACTTAACCATAAAAGAAACAAGATATTGGGAAATAACATGGCAGTGAAAGCAAATTGTTGGAGTTAAGTGGAAGGCAAAACATTGATTGGATAAGAACAGGTGAAGGACATCGACAGATTGATGATGATGGTTTGTGGGTTGGTTGTGTAATGTCCTACTTATTCGTCTTCTGCACAATCATTCCACTGGAATCTTTTATATCAAAGGATAAGTGGGAGTAAATGCTTTAGGCCCAGAAAATAATATTGTAGTTCCAAAGTGGGCCTACTCAAGCGAAGCCCAATCCAGAATGTAAAGACAGCGACGTAATTCCGGGCAACAGCCATGTCCAGAAAAGGAAATCAATGCAAGTAATTTCTTCACTATAAAAGCTACCTGTTGGATTAGGGTTTGAGCTGATTATGCACGACTCTTTGTTTTTCAATTTCTGCCTGTAACTCTCAAGTTTTCTGCTTTCAATGTTGTTGTCTTCTGTTGTTTGGATTTCGAATTAAGGTGTTGATCGATCCTTACTTCCTTTTAAATTTTTAAGATTGTTATTCATAATCTGAAAGCGAGTTGCTTAATTGGTTGATTAAGAGGGCTGTGATGACTGATTACATTTCTCGAAGCTGATAAATCTTCCGCCTTTTTTCATGCATGGACCTTGAAAGAAGCTTCGTTTACGTTTGATGACTGCATTTGTGCGTGTCTGAGCCTACTCTTTCCTTCTTTTTATGGAATTTGTTTTCGCTTTGATCATGTTTTTTTATTTTTTATTTTTTATTTGGTAATGTCTATTGAAGCTGATTCAAAAATTAAGGATGGATGATGGATGGGGGTTGCAGTGATTATAATTAAAATTCCTCGTACTGAAATACCCTTTCTGGGCATGACAGACTTACTTCTACACCCATAGAATCTGAGCTTCCCCTTTCCACATTCTCCAAGTGTCAAGCATTCTCATTGTTTTTGGATTTCTTCATGCTTTTCACTGTGAATTTCTGGTATATAATTTCTATAATACTGATTGATTCACGGAAGATTGAGAGTATCATATGGCAAAGGAACTAGTGTGCGAAATTTTATAAACAAAAAATGGCATGACAACGGGTTCGAATTGGGATTCGAACATTCATCAACATCCATTCTTTTCGAAATGAAAAAGTGGATTATGGCAGCCGAAGCCTAATTAACTCGAAATAAGTTGAGATACAAGGAGCTGTCCGTCACCACAAATAAAAAGGAAAATCATATAAAATATCTAAAATCCGACGAATTTTCTTCTCCCACGCAAATAATCTCGCCTCTCAGCAGACACCCAATTCAGATTTGCAATAAACATGGCCATGGCTATGGCTTTTATGCCCACAAAAGCTCCACGGTTACAGTTACAGTCTCTGCCGACTCTCTCGAATTTCTCCTCCCCAAAATCTCGCAATCTCGCTTCTCATCAGTTTCCCTTGTACCCAAAGCCAATCGTAAATGCTTCTCCTTCTACCAGTCTTATTGCGCGAGCCTCCGCTTTCGGTTTCAATGCGAATATCGGTGATATCCTCGGCGACGTTACGATTTTTACAGCTACCGATGAACCCGTCATGTTTAAGAATCTCTGGGATCAAAATCAGGTTTACTTTCATTTCCTCCATTCTTTTAAAATTTTTGATTGTATTTTTTTGGTTATAAATTTCTGAGAAAATCTGCAGGGAATTGCTGTTGTTGCACTTCTGCGGCACTTTGGATGCCCTTGCTGGTATTTTAATCTTCACTACTAACTAATCAACCATTGTTATTACTATATCCTGATGGGGTATTCTTGTTCTCGAGTACAGTTGGGAACTTGCTTCGGTATTGAAAGAATCCAAATCGAAATTCGATGCAGCTGGCGTTAAACTGATCGCAATCGGCGTTGGTGCTCCTAATAAAGCTCGAATCCTCGCAGAACGGGTACTAATTAACTAATCAAATTAGAGAGATGATTTTGGATTAATCTTTAGTTCTTGCATAATGGTTACTTAATTTTCTTGAATGCTGATGATGTAAGACCAGTTACCGTTTCCAATGGATTGCCTTTATGCAGATCCTGATCGCAAGGTAACATTTCTCTATGTTTTTAGTCTTATTTGTTATGCATCGCATTGTGGAACTGATAGATGCTTCTTTTTTTGGTTCAGGCATATGATGTCTTAGGGTTATATTATGGGTTTGGACGTACATTCTTCAATCCAGCCAGTGTAAGCTTTTCTGTCGTAATTTCTGTAAAATTCCTTCCTTACGTCTTTGATTAGATTTGTAATGCGCATCATCATCTCCACTTGTTTAAAACAGGCTAAGGTGCTCTCAAGATTTAATTCTTTGCAACAAGCTACCAAGAATTACACCATCGAAGCTACCCCAGATGATAGAAGTGGTGTTTTGCAGCAGGTATACTAGCAAAGTCATGCAAGCCCATGAATGATATCTTTGCTTTAATTGCTTTATGCAATAGGTAAAAGGCCTTTGGCATTCCATTTTCATCACATCTTGTCACATTCTTTGTGTTCTTAGGGAGGAATGTTCGTCTTTAAAGGGAAGCAATTATTATATGCCAGGAAAGATGAAGGGACCGGCGACCATGCTCCCTTGGATGATGTCTTCGACATATGCTGCAAGCTTCCCGTTGCTTGAAGCTTCCTTTTGCCCTTCAATCTTCCGAATACGTGGCAATAACTTCAATACCTGTCCGCAGTAAGCATGGGTATTTCTGCTCGGATTCGATATGATCTTGTTACGAATCAAAATACTGCTAGTCTAACATTATAGGCCCCAAAAGAACACTGTAGACCAAGTTATGAAATTCCATAATATCCTTGCTTTATCATGCTGGTTGAGCTTTGCATGGGTGAAATGACGTCTCGGTGCCTCTATGATCAAAACCTGCTTGTCATAGTTGTTAACTCGAAATGTACCGGTAATCCAATCGAAACTTCAACTTATTCAATCCAAATATGCAAGTCAAAGTATTATTCGAAGATTTTAATATTTTAAAGTTATTAAATCAACAATGATAATATTATCGTATTAAAAGTTTTACTTGTCATTGTGTCGTATATCTTCATTGAAGAGGGCACTGAATTGAAGACGTAAGCTGGTAGTCGTTGGATGCATCAAAGTTTATTACACATTCAATTCTCTTCCAACGAATAAACTAACATTGCTCCATGTGACATTATAACTTGAAACTATGGATAACAACTTCACATTGTTATAAAATAATAATGATTTTATACCCTTTTGATTATTATACTTCTCCAACCCACTTTCATAAATCAAACAACATATTATATACATTTTTTAATATTTAAATCACATTATATTTCGAACTCTAAAAATAAAACTCAAAACCCATCTATCATCCATAATTGTATATATTTAACTAGAATCGTATTATCAAAAACTATATCATACTAAACTTAAATCAAATCGATTTATATATTAAAAATATATATTTAACCATAGCACATATTATACTATAAATATATTTATTGAGATTGTATGAGAAAAGTCAAACCTTATTTAATATGATTATAAAAATGATATATTTTATTCTTTTTAATAGTATAATTATATTCTATGATTTTTAAATTTTATATAAAAATAGTATTTTCTTAAGAAAAATAAAGGATTTTTATTTTTATTTATAAATTTATCATATTAAATCTATATCAAATTTGTATGTGAAAGCTTCTTAATTTTATACTAAATTTATAATAAATTTTGTAAAAATATTTTATTTTTACAAATTTTCAAAAATGGCAATATTTTAAAATTTTTCCCTTTTTCTTTTAATAGATTGGTGAAAGTATGTGGGTGTGGTTGAAGTACAAGTAGGAGCAGGGGAGCAGGAGCGTTGGAGCAGTCAAAGAAGAGGGATTACGGTGGAGGCCCAACCAGCGCACAATAAAGAAAACGGTGTCGTCTCTTTCTGGCAGTCCTCGATTGTCATAGATGTGGCAGAGAGTGCGTAACCCCTAGAGAGCTGCATCCTCCTAGGCCCATATGCACAAAGCTGTCTCCTCCTATTTCTTTCTTTCTTTCTTCTTTTTTCTTTTTCTTTTTCTTATTCTTGGGTTTTTTTTTTATTGTTTTCAAGATAAACATTTTGTCTTTCTTCCTGCCTTTATTAACAACTGCGTGGAAAATTAAAGATTAACGTGATTTTCTTTGTTTATTATTGTTGTTTTCAGAGTATGCTGAGAAGTCTTATCCAATTTGAGATGTTGAAGTATCTTGCTAGTAAAATTCTACGTACTGCTGCTGCGGCTACGCTTTTGTCATTTGTTGTAGGCCATTGTGATCTCTTTTCCACAACAGAGAAACGTTTATTCTTGCATTTGTTGCTTTATAATTAATGGGTGCTTTGCATTTAATTCACCCGTCAAGTTTCTATGTTTTAAATTCAGAGAAAGAAAGGGGAAAAAGGGAAAGGGGGGAGAATGGGGAGGAGCGTAATGTAAGGTGGTAACAGTAAAGAAGCAAAAGAACAAATCTTTCTTAAACACAGATCCCGATGAAATTGCAGGAAGGTTGGCAAGCATTGCTTTTGCTTGCTGGAACTCTCATTCTTTTTGTTTAAGTCTTAAAGGGGCTAGCTTTGTTTTCTTTTGAAATCTTTCCTGCTTGAGAAAAGAAAAAGAAACAAGGAAAGAAAGAAAGAAAAGAAAGAACCTCTACAAGAAAGAAATTCATTAAAGCACATAGATTCAGTTGCAGGAGTTTGGATTTTGTATTTATGATGAGTGGTTAGATTTCATCCAATCCATTTCTTCTGCAACTAAAGAACAAAAGGAAAAGAAAAAGGAAAGAAAGGAAAAGAACAAGACAGAAAAACAATGCATGTTTTGCATTATGATTAGTGTATGTTTCTCCAATGATTGAGTTACTAATTTAAAAGGGCATGTCGATACACCTAAAGGAAATGAAGTCTGTGAACAAGGATGATGATGACAACACCACCAACAGCAACGGAAACAATACCAATTGGTTAGGCTTCTCAATCTCTCCGCAGCACTTGAACATGGAATCTCATGAGTCTGCATTTTCTTCTTCTGTTCCTACTGAAATGCCAGCAAGTCTTTTCCACTCTCAATCTTATACCAGTTACTGTGGTGGTATTGATGGTGGAACTGGTGGGTTTTACTGTTCGTTGCCAGTTATGCCATTAAAATCTGATGGCTCTCTTTGTCTAATGGAAGCTCTTACCAAGTCACAGACTCCAGGTAATTCATATTCTTTTCGTTTCTCTTTTTTTTATTTTGGGATTTTTGTATGGATTCTTATTTTTCTTTTTGATGTGAAGGAACAATGGTATCTAGCTCAACTCCGAAACTGGAGGATTTCTTTGGTGGTGCAACAATGGGGACCCATCACTATGAAACCAATGATAGAGAAACTATAGCTCTTAGCTTAGCCAGCATGCATCCTCCTCATCATGAACACCAAGATCATGATCACCCCAACAATCATGACCAGATTCTACTACAACATTATCCATATTACAACGCTAACTGTAGAAGCTATGAAATGTTAAATTGTAATCTTCAACTTCCAGCAGATGATGGGATAAATGGAATGAGAAACTGGGCATCAAGGAACTACCAAGATAACCTGCAACAAAAGATGATAACTTGCATGGGGGATAACAATGGAGGCGAACATGGTGGAATTATTAGCGGGATATCATATGGAGACTTGCATTCTTTGAGCTTATCAATGAGTCCTGGCTCTCAATCAAGCTGTGTTTCTGGATGTCAACAACTTTCAGCTACAGTCACTGACTCTGCTGTCATGGAAACCAAGAAGAGAAGCTCTGCTAAAGTGGACCAGAAACAAATCGTCCATAGAAAATCCATTGATACATTTGGTCAAAGAACTTCACAATATAGAGGTGTTACAAGGTTGTACTTCCTCCTTTTCATGTTTCTTGTATTAAGCTTTTCTCTGTTAAAGCATGAAAATTATGATCTTTCATGCTGTTAATTCTGCTTCTTGACTTGTTTTTTTCCGTATCTTCTCCGAATAAAATTGAACAGGCACAGATGGACAGGGAGATATGAAGCCCATCTGTGGGACAATAGTTGCAAGAAAGAAGGTCAAAGCAGAAAAGGGAGGCAAGGTAAGCAAACAACCAGAATCCTCCTCCAATATTCCTTGTTTTACTGAATGTTATTCAAACCTTTTCTTTTACCAAATGCATCACCGATCTTTTTTACTTGGTTGTTTTCCTTTTCTAAAATTCTTCTGCCATGGTCTGGAATGTTACTGAACACTCGATTGATTCTCAGTGTACCTGGGTAAGCAATGCTCTGCACTGATCAAATTCTTTCTTTTTTACATTATAATTTCCTGTAAAACGTAATGCTTTTATCATTTATTCATAAACTTATGATTTCCAGGAGGTTATGATATGGAAGAAAAAGCTGCAAGAGCTTATGATCTAGCTGCACTCAAGTACTGGGGCCTCTCTGCACATATCAATTTCCCTGTAATGATTTTCATCCTTCTTTCTATAATCCAATACATCGGGTTCTCCTTTTGTAGCCAAAGGTCAATCTGGTGTGTTTTTTTCTTTCCCAGTTGGAAAGTTATCAGATAGAACTTGAAGAAATGAAGAACATGACCAGACAAGAATATGTTGCTCATCTGAGAAGGTAAAACATCTTTTTTTTGGCGTATCTTTATTTTCTGTAGGTGCATGCTTTGCCCTTTTTGTTTTTTTTATAGGGAATATTATCTTTGACTTTGAGCTTGTTTTTAATATTTGTTTCCCGATTCAGGAAAAGCAGTGGATTCTCCAGAGGTGCATCCATTTACAGAGGAGTAACAAGGTCTCTTAATCCTGCTTCTGTAGTTAGCACATGAAATAGTGTTTGTTTCCCATGAAACTAATGTTCATGTATCAACTGTATCAATCTGTTCCAGGCATCATCAGCATGGAAGATGGCAGGCTCGAATTGGAAGGGTTGCTGGAAATAAGGACCTTTATTTAGGAACATTCGGTATGTTTTTCTTGGTCAAATTCTGTGTTTCCAGATGAAGTTTAGTTATTTTCTTTTTAACATAAAGTAATGACTCCATGATCGTGTTTAATAAGATCATTATTGGGAACTTCAGGCACCCAAGAAGAAGCAGCTGAAGCATACGATATAGCAGCTATTAAATTTCGCGGAGCTAATGCTGTAACCAATTTTGATATAACAAGGTATGATGTGGAGAGGATCATGGCCAGCAACACGCTTCTGGCCGGAGAATCAGCAAGGCGAAACGGACACTCGGCACTCGGAAATGAGGCTAATGTAAATCACAATCCTACAATTCCCTTGCAGAAGAAGAATGAAGATGATTCAGACAGGGAAATGGCTGTATACCGATCATCGAACTTGCAACTTGATCAAAGAGAACCGAATGTGATTGGAATTGATACCATCAGCTGGGTTGATGAGCAACATGTGGAAGAATCAACCAAGTTGGGAAATCACCTGTCAAATGCATCTTCATTGGTGACAAGTTTAAGCAGCTCGAGGGAAGGCAGCCCTGATAGAGGTAGCTTGCCAATGCTATTCGCCATGCCTCCATCTGCAACATCCAAGTTGTTATGTGGGTTTTTTTCTTAACTTTCCTGCTTACTAGTGGAAAAAAATTTGGGCTAGACGAAGAGGGTAATGGAGGTTGATTGTAGTCGTTATTCTCATCTTTTATACGAAGAAAATGTTAGTTTTATTTAACATACTTCTACATATTAACTTACATCGGTCAATCAATCTGAGATAAGAAAAAAAAAAAAAGAAATATCGTAAGCAAATCCAAGTCATGTTCGTTCGCCATCATCGTTACTGATTCCGTTGCCTTTTAGTTATCCAAGCTTTATGTAAAGATGACCAACATACCATGGCAACAGTCGCTCCAAGTAAGAGGACAGCAATGATTTTCTAAGGACGTGCACATGATGCGTCCGTGCATGCCATCACAAAGCTTACTTGTCAACAAACGAAAGACAGATACTGTACGGATGGAGAATGAATTTTTCACAAAACTAGAAAGTGTTCCTCCTCTCTCCCTGACTGGCTGCTTCTGACATCATTTCAATGATTCAATTGCCCATAAGCAATGTTCATCTTGAACCGAGTTAGAATTCATGGTAAAGGGATATGATTATGATGGCATTTCATTAATTGAAGATATGGATATTTGCATGGAAGATTGTAACTAAATTCAGAGGCTAATGATGCATGCTAAACAAAAGCTATTTAATGTCCTTGTGCTATAGTTCTATAACTGGTCATAATTATGCATGGTTTGTCCCTTTCACTACACTTCTAGCCTTCAATTTCTTTTCTTTATTTATATACTAATGATCTTATGCTTCAATTGAATTAAAATAACATCCATACCCTATCCACGATATTATTTTGAACGTTATATTTATATTTAGAGGATAACTGTAATATCTCAATTTGATAATTTTCTTCATAATTTAATATGATTTACATGTTTTTGAAAAAAAAATCCTAAGAAATCATTCATTTTAAATTATTATAATTCAATTATATTTCATTTGAAATTCTTGTAGAATAAATATTAAAAATGAAAATACATTGACATACATAATATACATCAAATCTTTTAAATTATTTTCAATTGTATAATCTTAAAATATTTTTCTTCAATTATAATATTGATTCATTTATATATAGTTTTATCTTCTAAAAACTTGCTATAAATCACTTCTTATTCATACTTTCTTTAATATTGAGGATTATTCTCTGTTTTCATCGATCCAAGTATCATAATAATTTTGATGTTAAATTAATAAATGATTATCAGATATAATAAATGAAAAAAATAATACAAGAATTTTACGTTATTTAGGTGTATTTGACTCGATTATATTATAGAATTAGGAATTTTAATTAACTTGGAAAATATCAAACACGTTATTATGTTTTAATAAAATAAAATCATATTTCAATTTGTTTAAAAAAAATTTATTATCTTTTAAAGTCTTATTTTACTCGAGTTCAAATTATTCCATATTTATACAGTATTATCCTTTATACTAGTTTGATAACTAGATATATCAAAATAATAAATTATTTGATTTAAAACATATTATAATATAACTATTTATGAGATGAAAATGAAATTGCAGTTATTTTGTTAAACTAAAGGATGAGATTCAGCAAACATATCCAAATCTTCCAATGGATCCATATGTAATCAAACAAGTTGAAATGATATTTATGTTGATTGGATGATGTTGACAATTGAGATAAACATGGTGATTAGCCGCAATCAATGAATGGATTAATTAGCCAAGAATAACTTGATTACATGCTGGGCTCTGCTGTATCTCTTTTCCTTTTAACTGGCAAGCATGGAGACACATGATTGCACTAGATTTTTCCAAGGAGAGAGGCATGGCGGGAACTTGATTAACCCTCCAAAAAGGATCTTCATGATCTTGTTATCATATCCTTTTCTGTCTTCAAGGCTCCATCAGACAATATTAAATATAATTATTCTATGATTTGATTGATTGTAAAGCTGGAAAATTAATTACAATATTATATATATATATATATATATGTGTGTGTATGTATATATGTATGGCAAGTGAGTTGCTCCACAGCTTGCATGAAAATCAAGGGCTTGTATTACATGCAAGCCTTGCCTAAATATAGCTTATATTTTTTATATAGATTAAATAAATAAATATATGATAAATAAAAAATAAATTTTAATTTTTAGTAAAAAATTTTTGATATTATTAAAATTAGTTTGAAATTTATACATTAAATATAACAAAGGGCAAATCTCAACAAGCCATGAGATGAGTTGGCTTGGAGAAACACATATTCTGACATTATTGGCAAGCTTTCTGGTTTAGTAACTACAGGATTTTCCTTCTTTAATTAATTAATCATCACCTTTAAACTTAGGTAATGTTTGATAATGATGTTTTAAGTAATTTTTAATTAAAATATCATTATTTTTCTTGGTAATGAAGTTTATAATAGTGTTTAGTATTTTAATCAATTTTAAAATATATTTTTTAAAATTATTCGATAATATGATTTTAATATTAATTTTCAAAAGGTTCAAGTCGTGTTTTGTGAAAAGTTATTCTAATTAATTTTTAAAATTTAATTTTCTGTATTTTCACTTATTTTTTATTATTTTAAATTAAATGATTAATTAAAATATTAATTTTACTAAATATTTTAACTTTAAGATATTATATAAATAATTAAACACTATTAAAATAACTAATAACTAATTACTATTATATACCTTTATCTGATTATTATTATTATTATTATTATTATTATTATTATTATTATTATTATTATAGGTCTAGTCTTAAGAGAAACGCGTCAAGGAATTTAAAGTAAGATGCACAAAACGATTAATTATTTATTTTCTTTTCACTCATTATGCATAAAGAAGGATTTTTTTTTTGGTAATCCAGGTGTCGGTGCTTGTGTTCCCTTAATCCTTTCTGGACCTATGATCCAACCCCTAAGGACCATAGGTGGGTAAATCCGGGTCTGATCTCAGTCAACAAGTGCGAGTATTGGCTCCCGGCGTAAAGTCCAGCAGGGTTTATAAACCTTGTTGCTCCTCCCTTCCTCCTAGGAACTTACAAACCAAATTGCTCCCCCATCACTCGAACCCACAACGTAGTACCATCTGTTCCAAACGGTACCCTATGGGGGTAAGAATGATATATAGAGGTGTATGAAAGACAATAATCTTCAAAGGAGAATACCAATCTTTATCTAAAATAGGGGAAAAAGAGTCATATTATTTGATTTTTTACCATATTTAATTTTGATCGTCAAATTATCATGAAAAATAATTATTTATTGAAGCTGAATTTCAATTCGATAGGACCCTGGAGCTGTAGCAAAGTTCTCCCGTTAATTTTTTAAATACTATTATATTTTTTAAAACTCAAACTCAAATCTACTTTGACAAAAATTCATATCCTGTTTTTACACTTACGGTAATTAAATTAATAAATTAGATACTTTATGTTTTACATGAAATTAAAGTATAAATGATAATGCATGTAAAAAAAAAGGGGGAGGAAAAGAGAAGAGAGTTGGGTCAAAAGGAATATAAATCCATACAGTGAAGTGATGAATTCGGCCGAAATTAGACAAAGATGTAAAGAGTTGTTTTTAAAAAGTATTAATATCATTCTCAAAAGAAAAGCCTCAATGATTATGTCTTCCACATTTATTATTGTTCCTTTTAATCCCTAATTAATTGATTTTATGATTAAAAACATTATATATTTTTCTAATTTTATTACTTTATTGCGTTAAATGAAAATGTAATTACCTCATATTTAAAATATTAAATATTAAGTTTTTTTGGATAATTTATGTTTATAATATTTCAATTTATATCTTTTTTCATCAAAGTTAATTTTAGTTTATATCATAAAAATTTAAAATTTTAATCTTATTCTTATAAAATTTTTTCAATTGATATATAAATATAAAAAATAATATAATATGATTTTAGCACATTGATATAAAAACAATGTTACAATAAAAAAAAAACTATAACTCATGCATATATATCACCTAAATCATCATATAAACATATAAGAAATTATTTATGTATTTTTTTTGAATAAAATTTCTGAAATATATTAACAAGTGTCATTATTTTATTATATTTTGCATTAAACTTATTATATAATGAACTAAAATCTTATTGGCATCGAGAAAAAGACAAGAATTCACTAATGTGTACGGAGGAAATGAATTTTATTATTGAACTCGTAATTCAACTTCTAACGATTTTTTTAATTATTCAATTCATAAATAAAGTTTAATTTGATTAAATAGATTTTTCATACAATATCATATCCGAAAATCTATTCTATCAACCCCAAATTTACGAAATCAAAAATCATGCTACAATTACAAAATTACTCAATAATATTTTTAAAAAATATATATAATGCAACTTTGAATCTTTATTTAAAAATATTCAAATAATTTTCATCATATTTATATGCCAATCCGAATCATATGAACTTATAAGATATAATTTTGTATATTTATCATGATAAATCAATTTCATATCAATGCATGTTTACATGAGTAGTAGGAGAAGTGGAAGAATTTTAATATAAACAGAAGTATAAATGAGGAAATCATCAGCATATGGGATATTGTGGAGGTTGTTTGTAAGGGAAGAAGAAGAAGAAGAAGAAGAAGAAAGTAGTGATAAGGGCATCGACACTTTGATGTGATTTGGTTTAAAGCAACTTCGTTTTTAATGGTGAAAAGTCTTTCAGACTTTTTTTTCTCTTTGAAGTGATTTCTAAAAGATATTGTATTTGCTAAATGCATAAATATCCGACAGAAAACGAATCCTATGACTAATTTTCTATTTCTTATTCTTTGTTTATTTTTTATTCATTTTCAAAAATTCTAAATATTTTATGCTTATTCTTCATAAATTGCACCATCTCAATATGTTAATTAGAATCCTTTTTATCTTATATGAATTTTATAACTATTTTCTACAAAGTTATATTTCTTACAAGTATATAGATATATCATTATATATAACTATTAGAAGATCATACACGTATTCATTAATCAATTTGAAATAAAAGATAAACTTTTATATCGATTGCTATATTTTAATGTTAAGGTCAAGAATTCTTAATTAGTTTCTTAACTACAAAATTATTAACATTAAAAGCATAATTGAGATATAATTCAATCATCCAACTTAAGTTATTGGTCCTCAAATTACAAAATTATAGCATATCTTCTTTTTTAATTTAAATTTGTATTATTTTTTAATATTTTTTATTATATCATCATTATATTTATCATCATTATGATAAAATCTCATCATTACTTGTTAATTATAGATTACTAATTAATATGTTAGATAGTTGGTAGATCTTATATATGATAGATAGCCACTTTAAAAATATATTAATATGTATATATCATATATATTGTAATAAAAAAGATCAATAAATACATATCTAATTATATATAAGATTTTTATATTGAAACAAATGTGTAACGAATGAAAAAGTATTTGACACATCAATCCCTTGATTGTTGTGTTCAATATATACAGATTATAATTTTGTACTGTTCAAGAATAAATGAAATCATATCCCTATAATTTTGCAAACCTTACAATAGATACCTACTAAAGTGGGATAGAAATTAAACTTGCTTCAATATTAGGTGTGAATGGCCTATAGTCCAAACCAAGACCACATAAGATGTGATCAATGAGATCATCTTCAGAGAGGGCATCATCAATGGCAGTAAGTTGATCATATATTTGCTTCGCACGATCCATGTAAATTTCAATGGACTCATTATCTCGAGACAAAACATGAAGAGCATTTTTTAGAATGAGAATTTGGGCTCGAGAACCTGAAACATAAGTGGTCTGTAATCGAGACCAAGCAGTGTAAGCAGTGGTGGCACAACAACTTATGAGAGAACAGATTCAAAAAGAGAGTTTAGGACCTAACTTAGCACAATTTGGTCCTTAAAATACTAAGTGGTGTATTATGGGTTTAGAGAAATAATAATTTCTTTAGGGGTAGGTGTTGTGGAGCCATCAATGTGATGAATCAGTTGATGCCAACAAAGGAGTGGAATCATTTGCGTTCTCTAGGGAAGATAATTGGTAAAGGTGAGTTTGATTGTTATTTGATTATGAACTGAAGGAAGAGTGAGAGACATTAGAGAGACAGAGGAAGAAGAGTTTGATGAATTAGTGGTCATGAGAAAAAAGAGAGAGAGAAAAAAATTAGTGTTTAAAACTTGATTTGCTGCTCTGATACTATGAAACAAATGTGCAACGAATGAAAAAGTATTTGGCACATCAAGTCCTTGATTATTGTATTCAATATATATATTACAATTTTGAACCGGTCAAAAATAAATGAAATCATATCCTTATAATCTTGCAGACATTACAACAGATACCTATTAAAGTGAGATTATATTTGACTGAATTTAAAATGACTATAATTTAGTTTGCTAGCTGTAAACTTTCCTTAATATATAATATATATTAGGTGGATTCAAAATTTCAAAAAGAATTTCAATAACTAACAACAAATTTTATTATAAACTAGGTGGGAAAAAAAGTATTTAAAAATCAAAGAATTTGGAAATTTTAATTAATTAAATTCAACCATCAAGTGATTATTTAATTCCGGCCTAACACCATAAGAATTCATGTTTTAAGTTAAGTTTAATGAAGATGGCCACATTCATCAGGTTTACCGACCACGCTAATTAATAGCAAATTAATTATCATGATTAAGCCATTAGACATCAGTCATGGAGATTAAGAAATTCATAAAACCAGTTCATGGCGGCAGTTAAAATCATGAGAGCAATTTCACCATAATCCTTGAGCCTTGACGTGTTGCTGGTAAGAAGTAATAATTTGGCATGCAGAATGCGTCACGTCAATCATCTTAATCACAAGTCAACATGAAAATTCTCAAAACCTTCACCTTCATGATTAGTATGATCTTTGCGTTTTGTGATAACTGTAATTATGATGCCACCTTAACTATGATTAGCATGATTTTCATCATTAAAATAGATCGTATAAAACTCACTTTCAAAAGTCAAAACTCAGTGCAAATGTCCATAGTCTGGTTAATTCTGGTTGAGTGGACTTGGGCTCACTAGTTTTTGAACCAAAACTTGTGGTTAATTTACGTGAAATAACTATTCACATAAAAATTTCAAAAGATCACATGAAATATATGAATTATTTATATTTAATACTATATAAATAATGAATTATTCAATCTAAAAATTTAAACTATTAAGTTTCATTTGTGTTGCTAGTCATGCAAGGACATAAGGGAGGGACCGTATCATTGCCAAAAGAGGGGAATAGAGCAGCAACTTGGCTCTGTATCAACCATAAACACATCAAGTCCACAATTTCAATGACAGTTTGGTCTGGTAGGCAACCCTTAAATCTAGTCACATATATATTAAATGTAAACTTGCAACTTCATAAATTTTGAGTTTAGTTAAAGCTTTTCAAATATATAATCCCGTAAATATTGAGGGAAAATCATGTTAATACCATCATTAATACGAAGATATGAGGTCAATTACATGTTCAAATTTAGCTAGAGAGTGTAGGTTGGGTGCAATTAAGATACGTCTATTTGTTGGGTCACCATGCGTAGAAAACCAAAGAATCTAACAACGAAATTTACAATAAACCAGCACAAAGTCGCTTCTGCAAATTTTTCTGTCAAATGCTGGCATCTTTGATATGTTTGTTCCCCAATTTCTGTCCTCTAAAATGACCCTGACAGTAATAGCCCTGTAGGGGACCTTACTCGCCCAGGAACCATTAGATTTCTAGTTTGGTCCTTTGTGATATTTGGTGAACAGCTGGGCCCTAAGTACTGTGCCTAAAACATGCATGCAGCTTGCTAAAATCACAACCCTGCATATTAAAGCACTGTAGAGTTCCTTCTCTGCCTTTACATTTGGAAACAATCACAAACAAACATAAAATACGCATCGATGTAATTATTACGGGATTCATACTAATATGTTCATTCAAAACTGGGTATGATTATAAGTATGGAAATTTGAAAAAGGGAAGCCTAACACTAAGTTCACGAGACACGATGATTCCATGAACTGATGAATGATTAAAAACTTTTGGGTCCTTTTGTTGGACACACCTGGTTCAAGACAAGTGAGGATGGGCCATTGTTAACTAGGCACTAGATTTTTACGTTTTAAGTGAAATCATGAATTGGGCCTAGAATTTTAATTGCTCAAGCTTTGGACCCCTACAAAACAAAAGTACTTCGCTTTCACTCCAGTCCTTGGACAATTTGGGAGCATTCCTTCCAAGTATATGTCACATTAAGTCTTTGTAAACAGCTGTATTTTGTTGGACCCTAATCCAATTTTTAATACTTTATTTCATAACCCTTTTTATGTGGTTGAAGTTTAGTCTTGCACACCTTGCTTATTTCAACCGTAAAAGCAACTAAAATCGAACAGATATAATCATCTTAAAATGGAGCAAATTCTTTAAATTAGGATTATTATAAATTTGAGCGACTCGGGTGTAAATCTTTAAGTATAGGTTTAAATGTTATTACCATCAACTTAATATTTAAAAAAAGAAGACCAAATCATTGAGGATGGTAGCTAGAGAAAAACCATAAAATAGAATAGAAAGGAAAAGAACTGGGCAAATAAGCCTGGAGGAAAGGTGGGGCTTCTGATGTTTTATATGGTAACCACCACAAGAAAATATGTAGAGATTGGTTAGGATTTAGTCTATTATTTTTCATTGTTAGATTTTATTTCCTTATATAAATCAAATCAACAATACAGTATAATTCAATCGAATGAAAAAATGTATTAAAATTTTTTTAAAAATTAAATATAATTTATATTATAAAAAAATACTTAAACCTAGAATCATAAAAGGTATGAGGAGGAGTAGGATTGTGAGTGTGTTGGAATGAATTGGAGATCACAATCAAAGGGGAAAACCCAAAAGATAGGGTTTGTCTACCATAATCCCACCATGGTCCAATTCATAGTTGCTTGCTTGCTTTGATTTTTGTTGTTTTTTTTCCTAATAAAATGTGTCAATCAATGCAAACGTGTGCTTGTCCCACATGCATGCCTATCTTATTATACATTAATATATTTACATGGTTGTCTTGATGGGCCTTCCCATTGATTATAGTTGGGGATTTTCATTGGATGGAACCACACATTATTCTATGGGGGAAGTTTTTCAAAATAGCAAAATAAATTTTAAAAAAAAGAAAATACCATATTTTTAAAATTATTGTATAAATAATTGATCTTAGAAAAATATTTATGAAAATAATAATTTTTAGATATTAATAATTTAACTTTTATAAATAATATTCATTATCTATTATCAACTATTTTTCAAAAAAAAATATTATAATTAAACTTTTAAAAAAAATAAATACATCAACATTGAGAATATAAATTAAATATAGTTAAAAAGTTAGGAATCACAACACCCTTTTCTTAAATTATCAAGTATGTTGTGCTTTGCCTACCAAGTGAGGATAGGAGCGTTGAGATAATATAGTGATTCTTATAGCTATGTCCTAAATTTTGGACAAGTAAAGGTTGATGAACATGAACACCAAGTCACATCCATCATTATCTCTTTATAAAGTATACACCCACCAAAGAAATGGATTGAATTAACAAAATTTTGGACCCAAAAGAAAGAGAGATGCTATGATAACATCAAAAGAGTTGAATATTATATGATGATCTAAAATGTGTTAAGGGGATTGTGAGGTGGACAAACTATAAGAAGGTCTTTAATCTATTTGCAATAGAAGGAAGAAGGGGAGGGGGGAATAAATAATAGTTTGATGGGCCCATTGAGTCCCCAATTAGTGGACCTTGTAAGATTGACCTGGTTAGGTGAGGTGGTAGAAAATGGCCTTTCCAAGGGATGAATACAGCCCCAACAGTGTGTTGGTTTGTTGGCACTCATGTCCTGTCTCTTGTTACTTCACCCCCTTGAAACCTTTTGCTTTAGCTCTCTGAGACTGGACCACTTGGTTAAACTCAAGCCCATTTCCCCATTTTACCATATTTTTAATTTTACTTTTTTAATTATTTCAGTTATCAAATCAAAAATTTTATTTTTTAAAAATTTAATCAAATTTATCAGTGTGATTTTAATTTTTAGTTTAAACAGTGATATTTACACCTCTACCCATGAGCAAAATAAGTTAAATTATATAAAATATTGTTTAAAATAAGTAAACTTATTTCAACTCATGAATTAATTTAATAAATAATTTATAAATTGCTTGATAATTTATATAAAAATAATATAATTTTAAATATATAATTTATAAATTTATATTTATATATAAATATATAAAATATTTTTTAATTTAATTATTAATATGAAATTATTATGAATATTCATTACATATGATAGTTTATTAACACTTCTTTTATTTTAAAATAAATATAAATAATTTATATTTATTAGAGTTCTTTAAATTTATGATATATAAAAAAATTTAAAAATTTTAATTTTAATTTATTTAATTATAAATAAGATAAACTTAAATAAAATAAAATTTAATTCAATTTGACTCATATATTCTCATCTTTTGCTATATTATTTTCAAGATTTTGTAATGTTTTTCAAAATATATTTCATTTTTTTCATGTTTATTTTATTGATGTAATGGAACTTCATTGTTAAGAAGAGTTTTGTATATTTTTAAAATTTACTCGTAATGAATTTTCAAACCAGTAATTCTAAAAAGTTAATTTTATGCTAGATTAAATATATTAAATATATTGTATTTTATTATATGTTTGAATGTTAATATGATTATTAGACTTATCATTTATCACATATAAAATAAACTCAAATTGTTATAATAGTGGATTACCTTACATTATACTAATTTTGATACAATAATATAATTATAACAATTTATTATATATGTTATATTTGGTAATAACTTTTTAAAACACTAATATATATAATTATAATAAATTGATAAATATTATATATTATTTTAATTGCTATTGGATATATATATATATATATATATATATATATCAGTTTAAATAAAAATGATTTTTATTAATTTAATCTAAATTTGTAAAGATTTAATAAAAATTAGTGTTTAATTTGTAATAAAATTCACATTCTATTGATTTTTAAATTTTTTTAAATATTTAAATTAAGATAAATTTGTTTTTCATGCATTTAATATAATAAAAGATACATTATTTAGAAGATGACAAAATATCAAATCTAAACATATATGATTTAGTTTGAGTTCCCATGTCCTGTATTAATAAAATATTATAGAAAATTAGGTCAAACTATAAAAATATAACCTTGACATGAAAATATCAATTGAAATGATTGGGAGAAGCCCCCACCAATTATATGCCTATTTTACTCATTTTAAATTATGATA
>CANYBF011238986.1:0-10463 GCA_948192965.1 Dalechampia spathulata | reverse complement strand
AGTCAGGGAATTAGAGGAAAGGGAGGTGAAACTTGAAGGGGAATTGCTGGAGTACTATGGATTGAAGGAGCAAGAATCAGATGTTGCAGAAATACAAAGGCAGCTCAAGATTAAAACAGTTGAGATTGACATGTTGAACATCACCATCAACTCTTTGCAGTCTGAGAGGAAGAAACTTCAAGAAGAGGTCGCGCAAGGAGCATCTGCCAAAAAGGAACTAGAGGCAGCTAGGTACAAGATCAAGGAACTGCAAAGGCAAATTCAGCTTGATGCTAACCAGACAAAAGGCCAATTATTGCTCCTCAAACAACAAGTTTCTGGTCTTCAGGCAAAAGAGGAAGAGGCCATTAAGAAGGATGCAGAGCTTGAGAAGAAGCTAAAGGCTGTGAAAGATTTAGAGGTAGAAGTTGTAGAACTTAGGAGGAAGAATAAAGAGCTTCAGCATGAAAAGAGAGAGTTAACGGTTAAGCTGGATGCTGCTCAAGCTAAAATAACAGCTCTTTCTGATATGACCGAGGTTAAGAGCTGCCTATCATTCACTTTGTACTCTGATTTGTGCAAATATGTGTGATTGATTACACTTATTTTTACCAATGCTGTAGAGTGAAATGGTTGCCAAGGCAAGAGAAGATGTCAATAACTTGAAGCATGCGAATGAAGACTTGCTAAAGCAAGTGGAAGGGCTTCAAATGAACAGGTTTAGCGAAGTTGAGGAACTGGTCTATCTTCGTTGGGTGAATGCATGCTTGAGGTATGAACTACGCAACTACCAGGCGCCTCCAGGAAAAATTTCTGCCCGTGATCTCAGCAAAAGTCTGAGCCCCAAGTCCCAGGAGAAGGCTAAGAACCTAATGCTAGAGTACGCGGGATCAGAACGTGGACAAGGGGACACGGACCTCGAAAGCAACTTTTCTCACCCTTCCTCTCCTGGAAGCGAAGACTTTGACAATGCTTCCATTGATAGCTCCACTAGCAGATACAGCAGCCTCAGTAAGAAACCTACTTTGATTCAAAAAATCAAAAAATGGGGAAGAAGCAAAGATGATTCCAGTGCTCTTTCATCCCCATCCAGATCCTTTTCTGGAGGCTCTCCAAGCAGAACAAGCATGACCCTTCGGCCAAGGGGTCCCTTGGAGGCCTTGATGTTAAGGAATGTTGGTGATAGTGTATCCATCACTACGTTTGGGAAGAATGATCAGGACATTCCTGAGTCTCCTGAAACTCCTTCGAACCTTCCACCCATTAGAACGCAAGTTTCACCCGGCGACTCGCTAAATTCTGTTGCTTCATCTTTCCAAGTAATGTCCAAGTCGGTTGAAGGAGTTCTTGATGAAAAATATCCTGCCTATAAGGACAGACACAAATTGGCTTTGGAGAGGGAGAAAAAAATCAAGATAAAGGCCGAGAAAGCAAGAGCAGCAAAGTTTGGTGAAAATTCAAAGTTTGATCCGATGGCAAAGGGCGGAAGGGAGAAACCAGTTAGTTTGCCATCACAACTTGCTCAAATAAAAGAGAAGCCAGTTTCTTCTGGTGATTCAATTGATCAATCTAATGATGGTAAGGCTGTCGATTCTCAATCAATCAGCAAGATGAAACTGGCTCAAATTGAGAAGAGACCTCCTCGGGTGCCTCGGCCGCCTCCTAAAACATGTGCTGGTGCTCCAGTGGGCACAAATGTTACTTCTTCAAGTGGTGTGCCACCTCGTCCACCAGGTGGAGCACCACCACCACCTGGTGGACCACCTCGTCCACCTCCTCCACCAGGAAGCTTGCCAAGAGGAGCAGGAAGTGGTGATAAAGTTCATAGAGCTCCTGAATTAGTTGAATTTTATCAGACTTTAATGAAACGTGAGGCAAAGAAGGATACTTCATCTTTGATTTCTTCAACATCTAATGTATCTGAAGCTAGGAGTAATATGATCGGAGAGATTGAGAACAGATCATCATTCCTCTTAGCCGTGAGTTAATTTCTGCCTTTTTCTTTCATAATATGTCCTTGCATGTCAAACATAGGCCTAGCGACTTATGTGAATCTCAATGATGAAAATTCATGCATTCGACATCCAGGTGAAAGCTGATGTGGAAACTCAAGGAGATTTTGTCCAGTCATTGGCAACAGAAGTTCGAGCAGCTTCCTTCACCAACATTGATGATCTGGTGGCCTTTGTAAACTGGCTAGATGAAGAGCTATCCTTCTTGGTATGCTTTTAGTTTCTCACTGTCTAAAATCAGCAGGTCATCTGACAGAGGAAATGAATTGCTTACGTTCTACTTGCCTTTTTCCTGTCAATAGGTTGATGAGCGGGCAGTTCTCAAACACTTTGATTGGCCTGAAAGTAAAGCTGATGCGTTGAGAGAGGCAGCGTTTGAATATCAGGACTTGATGAAATTGGAGAAACACGTTTCTTCTTTTGTTGATGATCCCAACCTTCCATGTGAAGCTGCTTTGAAGAAGATGTACAAATTGCTTGAGAAGTATGCAACTTTTTTGTTCTCATTTATGCTTGACACAAGATTATACACAAACTCTTGAAGATGGAAAATATGCTCACTTCAAAATAT
This sequence comes from Dalechampia spathulata, assembly GCA_948192965.1. Taxonomy (NCBI): domain Eukaryota; kingdom Viridiplantae; phylum Streptophyta; class Magnoliopsida; order Malpighiales; family Euphorbiaceae; genus Dalechampia; species Dalechampia spathulata. Next base: position 7,901 of record CANYBF011238986.1, on the reverse strand, counting down.
ATATTATTAGATATCTTTGACCAACATCTAATTTGTTATTTTGAATTGCTTGAATTACTAAGCTTATTGTTCAAAAAAATGTTTTGGCAGAGTTGAAAATAGTGTATATGCACTTTTACGCACAAGGGATATGGCTATTTCACGATATAGGGAGTTTGGAATTCCAGTCAATTGGTTGCTGGATTCAGGAGTTGTTGGCAAGGTATACTTAAAGAAATAAATTTTCTTTCTACTTGTTTGATTTATGCTATGGAATTTCTTCAGTAGCATGATATTGGTAATGTTAACCTCCATAATGCTATTTCAAGATATAGTGGATTTTCACGACTTTTGATGCTATTATTTGATCATCCTGCCTATTTTTGCTTGCAGATTAAGATTTCATCTGTGCAACTGGCAAAGAAGTACATGAAACGTGTAGCATCAGAACTTGATGCAATGACTGGGCCTGAGAAGGAACCAAATAGAGAGTTTTTGCTTCTACAAGGCGTTCGCTTTGCCTTCCGAGTTCACCAGGTATTTCTTGTCCTTTTCGTTGTTTCTCATATTACAGTTCAATTTCAGTGCTTTTAAATGCTTATAGTTCTTTATGATGAGCAATAAGATATAGAATACTTGATTGTACCAACGTTAACATTGCAATAAAATTTGGCTTACCTGTTAGGGATTTTTGTCTTGATTCCTATTTGGATAAGCATCAATTTACCCATATTTTTGTATTGTGGTTCCCCGAACACTCTAATATAAGGTGGAACTGTTACTATAAAGATAAACATGTAAATTTGCATGTTGGCATCAACTTGTTTGCAGTTTGCGGGGGGCTTTGATGCAGAGAGCATGAAGACTTTTGAAGAACTGAGGAGTCGTGTTAGTTCTCAAAGACAAATGATAGAAGACAACAAGCTAGATGGTTCATAATTTTTTCCGTTGTCTTTTCTTATGTATGTTTCATGTTTGCATATAACATTGTATAGATTCGATATACTAAAATAGGTTCAGTTTGAAATTATAAAAGGAAAGAAGTTGTCAGAAAAAGAGTTGAAAAATTCTGAGGTTTCCGATACTTGAATAATGAAAAGTTTAATCTTATACATTTGAAAATACAATCCAACGATATGCATTCTTAGTATCTTTCACACCATTATATAACCATAAAATTCATTAATGGAAATCTATTTTATATTTAGATCATCAAACTTTCCTTTCTAATAACCATTTGAATTTACCTTTCTATCCTTATAAGCTAAACTATTGTCCAATTAGTTATATTTTGATACATATCAATTGTATCATTAATGTAGAATCACATGTTACAATGTGATAAAGAAGTTTATGATTCATTTATGAATACAACTCTTTTATAATTTGATTGTCACACTCACACATTTATGATCACTATTTAAATTACAATTATGCTTAATTAATTTTTTTTATGTTGATTAATTTATTCATTTTACTTTATTTTTGGTAAATGAATTATTCATGTAACTAGTGATTAATCAATTACGATTGACAATTTGACATTTTAAATTATTTTATTATATTTATAAATAATTGTGAGATTAGTGTTGTATAGAAATATAGTTAATACTTAAATCATTTTATATATAAGGGTAATTATATTGCTTTGGTGGTTAATCATTTATTAGCTTATCTGTTAATTTATTTATAAACGTTGGATAGAAGTAGTTGTTAATTCTAATTAAAATTTTATTTATTTTATAATAGTTTGATTGATAATGCGTAATTAAACAAAATACAATAGCAATGTATAACTATGGTAAATATATGCTTATGTAGATTCTGAATAATTAATTGCAATGTAGGGAATACGTTATTCTAAGTAAACTATTTTATCATAAAGTGAATTATTGAATATATATAGATATATTAAAAAGACTTATATTTAGTATGCACTTAGCATGTGGAATATACAATGGAGAAGTGAACTATAGATAATTTACGTCACATACAAATAAGCAAATTATGTAAAGCATAAGATGTTCGATGAAGTAAAAATGAGATCAGTTAAATAAAAGGGGATTTAAAAGATAAGAGAATTTAAGAAGAATGCTTAGAGAAAGGACAAAGTGTGCCATTAAATAAGATTTAGTGCTAGGAGTTTCATCTTTTCAGGTGGTGGAAACATAAGAAAGCTTCGGTTTCCTTAAGGATTCATAGAAGGGTATAGAAACAAAGAAAAAGGAGAGCTCAATTTTGGTTGAAAAATAAAGTGGAAGATAGAAGCTACTAGCTTTGCCATTTCTCAATAATTTAGAGAGAAGTTGCAGTTAAACCACCTGCTAACATTTAAATCAAGGTAACTAAGAATCCTGAACCAGTGTATATATGATTAGGTGATTGATTTATTAGCAAGTTGTATATGAATGTGAGTGAGTTGCTTAAATTTATGTATGTAATCTAGAGAGCTGTTAAAATAGGAAAGAATGAAGGTTGAATTATCACATTCTTCTTTGAAAAAGAAGATGCAGGGATGATGCTTTTGGTAACCTTGTGTAACACTAAAAAGGAAATACCTTAAGTACTTAACATGTATGTGTAGGTGTTGCGAAACCAATGGATTAACACCACCTAAGAATAAATTGGTTCAGTTATAAAACTTTTCTTTAGAATGTATAATATGCCCTCTTCTTATGTGATTATATTATGGTTAATTAATGAGTTGAATCATGTTAAAGAGTGTATCCACATGTGTGTTAGTGAGCTAAGAATCATCGTAATTGGAAAGAATGAAAGTTGTTAAATATGTGTGTAGTGTATTCTAATAGAAAATTAGTTTATGACCTTCCTTTTACAATAGGAAATATGGCTGGACCCCATGCAAATATTAGTTAGATGGTTTATCATATAATGAGTTATTGACTTCATTATCCTAGAGTAAGAAGAACAAACCTCTCTCTGGAATCTTGAAATCACTTTTAGTACTAAGAATGTACATGCTAAATAGCTAAAGAGGGAATGAATGTGCACTTAATGTATAAACACTAAATGAGAAATGAAGCATTAGGATATAAATATGTATTCATGCACTATGTTACTTAAATTAAAAAGAAATAAAAGAAGAATAATGAACAAAAGTGTTGAGTGTATGTGTATGAGTGTTATTAACTATGATAATGCATATATTGATATGAAGAATTCAAGCCACATATAAATTCACGCAAGCACTAACCCTAATTATACTGGAAACTTTCATTACAAAGTCAACAAAATACCTAGTGTTAAATGATATTAATTAAGTTCTTCATGATAGAAAAAGTTTAATTATGTATTGGATAACATAATCTTATATTCACAAGCTGGTTAGTGCATATGGTTGCTTGGTAGTGTGCTGATGTTTAACACTAAATTCTAGGGCTATAGAGCTAATAAATAAATTAAATAATGTATCCATTCTTGACTTGGTGATTAGCTACATTCTTCTTCCAATCATTCTTAACAATATGTGAAACTAGAAAATGCATTTTATATATGTATATGGGACTTAAATATTGTGTGTGCACAATGAAGGTTAGGTAATTGGATTGCAGATTATAAAAGAAAGTAAAAAAATAAATGCTACTATTAGTAAAGATTAAATAAGAAAGAAATTATTCAAACAAAAGGAGATGGTTATAATACATACTTACATTAGCAATAAGTTTTTTTTTTTACATATATATGATTAACCTAAAAATAAGAGATTAATTGATAAGTTTATAAGAGATCAATTACTGATAAACCAATGATAAAAAGAATAATGATAATGAAGTGTTAACTACCGCATATATGTACTTATAAGAATATATCAAATTAATTAGATACAACATAAAGGATAACAAGTTTAAGAATAAAGAATTGAATCATTATTCTTTAATTAACTTCATATCTATGTGATAATAGACTTATGTAATGATTTTAATTAATCATATGTTATGCAAGTTATGAAATAATAAAAAGATAGAGAAGTGAGTATAAACAAGAATTTAGTAATCGAGTTAGTAGAGTAAAAGTGGACATAATTAAAATTCAGCAACACATGTAGATTTCAAATATATAAATAAGAATGTATGGAATATCTATGTGAATATTTGATTAATATGCCAAGTACTTGTATGTAATATGCGAAGATAATAAGGGGATTGCAGTTTCTACTTCACACAATGATAAAGGTAAAACAAAAGTAGGGTTGTGTCTAATATTAATTAAGATAAATGTAAATTATGGGTAAAATCAAAAGCTTGACGATCCAAGCTTTGACACATAAATTATTATATATATAAATTAGATTTTATTAGTGATGGTTATACAATTTATAGATATTATGAATGGTTATAGACATACAATTATACCTTGCTATTGATTTAAGCTTCACAACCCAAAATATTATGAATATTTAATTATTTTATGTTGATGTTGAATTAGTGATGCATTGATATACTTGATATATTATTATTTACAACTATATTGACATTACAAGGTTGTATATATGACTAAGTCATGCATCATGCATCATAAATCATTAGCATGACATTTTGGAGGAATAAGGGAGGCATAATTATATATATGTGTAAAATATGTATAAAAGGTGATACAAGGGAGACACTAGTATATGTATATAACTTGATGATTGAGAATGGTTCCCTCTTCAATAGTAGGTTGAGTACGGTTCCTTACTAACTATGCATAGTATGATGATATTATTGACCTTAAAGTAGGTTAAGTTTGGTTCCCTTCTCAATGAGCCATGTGGCAAATTATTAACCATAAGGTAGGCTGAGTTCAAGTCCTTCCTGATGTGTGTGATTATGCAATATGTTTTTAGATAATTAAGTGATATTTATGCATTGATTTTGTTAAGTTATGCTTTGATTATATTATTTTTAGTAGAATTTGATGTGTGTGTTAAGTGTGCAGCTTTAGGAAGACAAATAAGAAGAAACAAGAAGTTTTGTGCATAGAAGAGCAACTCCACGATCGTGGACATCAACTCCATGATCGTGGAAGAGGAGCCAAGATGGAAGAGACCTACTGGATTTTTCCATGATCGTGGAGTCAAGCCAAAGCCCGAAATGAAAGCTACTGGACAAGTCCACGATCGTGGACTCTAACTCCACGATCGTGGACCTGAAATTATTGAGTTAAATGGGGGACGACTTGACAGAAGATAAGAGGAGGAAATGGACTCCATGTGAAGAAAGAAAACAAAAACTCTTAAAAGGGCATTGATAGGCAATAGAGTCCACATCATAAAGAAGGAAATGGGCAAAGAAATGGACAAAAATCCAAGTTGGAGCATGGGTGACCTTCACTCAAGATTTAAAGAGAAGCACTTTACCAGGAAAAAAGGGGAGAGCAGAAGAGGAAGGAGATATAGATTCTGGGTAGCCTGCTGTTTAGGTTTTCTCTCCTGTTTTTGGTATTCCTCATTTTTTCTTGTATTCTTGTTGTAAGCCATGAGTGGCTAGATACTCTTTCTGTGGGATTTGATTTTTGAATCCCTTATTGGATAACTGTTGTGGTTGTGCTTAATAACATTACTATGAATGTTTAATTTTAAAGTTTGATTTTGGAAACAAGCCTCTGCTTTATTATTGCAATGAGAGTTGGATTATAGAATGCTTATTCATTGAGAGATGTTCAATTATAAAGGTTAGTTTTCTGATTGATTACTTATGCTCTACGATTGCAATGAGAGTTTAGTTATGGAAAACTTATCCATTCTAGTTAGGTCGGTGTGTGAGAGAAATCTACATGCTCCTAATCCCTTTATGATTGTTAGATAGTCTCCCTAATTGGAGGACCCTGAATGTGACTAAGGAATTCTGAAGATTAGAGTGAGATTTAATTGATTTCACCTCAAGAGAGGGTTTTTGATACTGTGGGATATCTTGGGTAGCAAAAAGCACGTAATGGTTATCCCAGCTTGGTGATGATGATTTCAAGTCCTACCTTCATCATCAATTGTTTTACCTTTTTATTCCAAGTCCATTTTTATCCTTTTACTTAAGTGCCTTTGCAATTGCCAACTACCACATACCAACCTCTTAGTCTTGCTTAAACAAACCAGAAATCTAAATAGTGGGGGATAGACCGCTAAATCCCTGTGGGATCGATATCTACTACAATAACTTGTATGCTTGCCGCGAAGTAGTGAATAAAACTACTGTCGTCAAATCGATGATCAAGTTTTGCACCGTTACCAGGGATTTACGAGTTTAACGTTGCTATAAAGAGAGTAAAGTTTGATTTAAGCCTTTTTTTTAATGCTTGGTTTCAGTTGTGTAGTGTATGAGCAAGAGAACCAAGAACTCTCAATCAGCAGTTATAAAAGCTTGTGAAGATCTAACAAGGCTTGAAAGAGAGAACCGGAGAATTGCTCAAGACAGGATTGTGCAGCAAACTATAGTAGAAATGGCAGAAGAGCAGAGAACTCTAATGGATGTGGTTAGACCTGGTTTCTATGCTAACCAATAAAGCATCATGAGGCCAGCAGTTGCAACCAATAATTTTGAAATCAAGCCAGCTCTACTGTAGATGTTGCAGTCTTTGGTACAGTTTTTTGGTTTACCGAATGAAGATCCTAATGCTCATATCTTAAATTTTCTTGAGATTTGTGATACTTTCAGATACAATGGAGTAACAGAGGATGCTATAAGGCTAAGGCTATTCCCATTTACGCTAAGGGACAAAGCAAAAATTTGGCTGAATTCATTGACCCTAAGGTCAATTACAACTTGGGACCAGCTGGTGCAAGCATTTTTGGCTAAATACTTCCCCTTGGCAAAGATTGCAAAGATTATTAAGGAGATCACCAATTTCCAACTGGTGGATAGTGAATCTCTATATGAAACATAGGAAAGATTCAAGGAGCTACAAAGGAAGTGCCCTCACCACAATCTACCAAGAGAGCTGCTGCTTCAGACATTTTACAATGGAGTAAATACCACGACTAGAGGAACCATTGATGCAGCAGCTGGAGGGTCCCTGATGAAGAAACAATAGAAGCAGCATATGAACTGCTGGAGGAAATGGCAGCTACCAATGCATTTTGGGCATCAGACAGATCTAGAGCGGTGATTAAAGAGCAAAAAGGTGTGTTATCACTTGATGTTGTTAATGCTTTGTAGGCTGAGGTTGCAAACTTAACAAAGTAGATCAACAACCTATCTAAAGTGTCCAGTTCATGTGAGTTATGTGGATAAGCAGAACATGTAGTCAATGAATGCAATGCATGTGAAGCCATGGAGCAAGTTATTTTTGTGGGAAATATGCCACACTCCATGGGAAGACAAGGTAACAACCCTTACTCTAATTCAAACAATCCAGGATGGAGGAACCATCCAAATTTCTCTTGGAGTAACAATGCAGGTAATGTGCAAAAGCAACAACCAGCACCTCCTCAATAAAACCAATTTGAATTAAAAATGGAAAAATTTATGGAGATGCTGGGAACCAAACTGGCAAGCCAAGAGGAAACACAGAAATGAATGGAGGCCAAGTTTAATCAAATCACAAAGAACCATTCTTCCTCCATCCATAATTTAGAAATGCAAGTGGGGCAGTTGGCAATAGTAATAGCACAACGGAACCTTGGAGGACTTCCAAGCAATACCGAGCCAAACCCCAAGGAGCAGGTGAATGCAATTCAGCTAAGGAGTGGTAAAGAGCTTATCAATAAGGGTAAGGAGCCTATCTATGTCAATGATGAATGTAGTGTTAGTGTATGCTTTAAAGCATCATGTGTATTTGTACCATACCTTTTTCATTAATAAAGGCATTATTCATTATATAGTACAATGTTTTGAATGAACTTGTTTTACTTGGAGTATTAAACTATATATTGAAGTCCATGATATTGGAACAGTGCAGAAGAATCCATAAAGAGTTTATGGAATGAG